>JAQGCM010000030.1:0-53087 GCA_034699705.1 Hymenaphorura dentifera
AAATTATTTCAACATGAAGACAAGGATGGAAGCTCACGGAACGGACTTTCTACCCGGCGGATAGAATTGCAAAGTTTCGTCATGAATGCAAAAAAAAACATAACAAGTAGCAGTAGTCACGAATAAATTTTGCAAAACGACCCTTTCGATTGTCTACACTATTTGTATACATATTCTCTCAAAATTGTTAGCCAAGTAAGGTCGCTAAGTTAGGTCGTGTCCGACGAACATTTATGATTCGATTCGAATTTCTGCAAACCACATCCATATTTTTTCGAAACAGGTTCAACTTATGTTTGTCCAATAATCTGTTTTGCATTTAGTTTAAATAAAATTCTGTATACTTCTTCGAAGTAAGATATGTTGCTTGGATGCTGGGTGGATTATCATAGTTACAATTCATGTCACATTCAACGATAGAGGATTAGAGGGGGGACGCAAAGAGTTTGGGGAAGTGCAGAAAAGAACTGAAGAAAATCTTGGGACCAGTTGATTTGGGTCCAGCCAGCTCACAGTTGGCGGTGAGCGAGTGAGTTCGGTTCGTAGTTTCTTTTTTGGTTCTTCTTCTATCACTAACCGTGGGTCTTTTATTCGGTCTTTCTCTTGTCAAGTTTTCTTTTGACGCTTGATCTTCCTCCCAGAACTATCCCACGGTCCGCTCTCTCGCTCTCTCTCTAAATCTTTATTATCAAATCTTCCCAACACATTCACAAGACAACTCAACTCTGCCGGTTCACATTTCTAACCAAGTTGTTGGAACTCAGTCGTAAATCAAGCAGGGTAGTTTAGCCACTCAACTTTTGCGATAAATTAAATTGCATTAAGCCCAAATAAATTAAACTCTTTGACGCAATTTCTATTGAATTTGAATAACATTTTGCTCGTAAAGATTGCAAAATCAAATCAACGGTTCAAAGAAGTAGAATTCTTCGTGCGTGCGTTTTGCTTGAATTGAATGCCTGCATTGTATCAAGGCTAACATTTGACGAGTTGGGAAAGTTCAGATATCCAGTGTGTTGTGTACTCTGCTGTGCACTGTGCAGCATGCATGCAAAATGCGAAATTGCCAAGTGAGATCTAAAAGTATTGCCGCATGTTATTTGTAGATGAAAATAGTGGAGTTAACTAAGGATCTACGTGCTTTGTTTTGTTGACGAATATCGTTGTGCTCAGACGAACACCTACACCGAGTTTTCCAGGTAATGTTTGAAAAGTTAATTTTGTGCAAAGTGTTAAATAGTTTAATTGGCTCAAATTTTGAAGAGGGTAAATAATTGTCAAACTTTTCAGGATTTTTTTTCATCTCAGCAATTTGAGTTTGCAGTTATTTGAGCTCTTGCAAGTTGCAATTCAATTCCAAACTAATGTTTGAAAAGTTTTCTTTGCAGTTTCTGCGTTGTTTTAGATATAATGTGTATATTCAAAGCACTTCATAATATTTAGTTGATTTATACTCTCCAAACATCCCAAGTCTTTAAGAATAACACTTTGTACAAGCTTACCTTGGTTTTTTGGCAATAACCATAGGGCATGGTTGACAGTTTATTTTCATTTCGGGTTCAACCTGCCAACTACATTTCATCCGAAAAACTATCCTTGTGGTTTGGCCGGCTACATTTACGTTCAGGTCTATGAACAAATTTACACGTACAATGTACGTACACCTAGTCTATCTGTCGGCGCAATTCCTGCTTACGAAATGAATGAATGGTTGATGATTGAAGAAAATAGTTGTCGAGTTTGACGGAGATTTCCAAATTCTACGAACAAAATTTATTTTTTTTAGCTCGAGCGCAGTTCATGCTGACATGTTGTGGTAAAATGGTGTTGTTCATTATCGTTCCTGTTTAATGCAAAATATTGTAGAGTTTCCGAATTGACTTGCCTCCTAAAACCAACATAAAGTGATAAGTAGGAGATCATGTGGAGTAAATTTTAATTTTTATACATTTCGCGATGCGCCTTGTATGGCTTCGCCGTCAACCTTGGCTCCGTAGATATTTGCCCAGATTTACAAAATAATATACAGTCACTAAAATTGTACATTATTATTAGTGAAAGAGTTTGCATTGAACAGTTGCATTAAACAAAAATAACTGAACACTTCTCAAGTGGTTTGAAATTGTATTTCATACATTTGACGGGATGAGATTCAAATCTGTAGTGCGTATCATTTGTAATGACATGACACGCATAAGTTATGAATGAGATTCAACTCATGACCCATTAGGCTTAGATTTCGCTTTTTTATTTACTCACAGTTGCACAACACTTTGGGCCTGGCGTAGCTCAAAGTTTAGCAATTAATGGTGCGAGAATGCATCTATGATGTAAACTCAACTAACTTTGAAGGAGCGGATTAGCTCTAAAGGTTCACTTCTCGTCATTTAAAAGGATCCATTCGAACTTCCCAAATCCCAATCACTTTTTTGTGCATGTCATTCCTATCCAATTCTATTATAAAAAACACGCACTCTCTCTCTTCAAGCATTCACTCCCTGGCTTTCGTCATTAAAATTGAGGTTCGGACGTTGACATTGATACTACCAAAAATAGTCAGCATGTGCAAGAAAAAGTTGAACACGTGGGGACGGCAAGTACACTGCAGAAAAACTCGTTTTTGCAAAAAATTTCTCTGAGACCTGAGTGATGTATTGTGTCTTGTGTATCACCACATGAAAATGACTTGACGGAAGTGTGTCTTCTAGTCCTAAATTTAATTTAAAAAGAGCAAAGCGTCGTTTTAGGTCATGATTCTGTTGGAAAGTGGATCAGTGGAGTAATGGTGGAAGGCTACTCGACAAACCTGACAACAAAATGAAAATCGATATAAATCATGAGAAAGGAATCACTCATAGTCTTTATCATCACCTCTGAAACTCTGAATTCATGCAGGTCTATCAGGACTTACACACTTAGCGGAGTGGAGAAGAAAGAATGGACTACTTGCTTTCTCCAAGCAATGCGTCTCAATCAACCGGAGACGTGTTGGGCACTCAACCCGACCAAATCCATCCTTTCACAGATTTTCAAAATGAACAACGCAACATTTATTACCCAAGAGCAGTCACTTTGACAGCAGCTGTCTTCGCCATTATTTTCATGATTCTTGGAGTTTTTGGTGAGATTTCATCTCCATTTTCTTTGTTTATTAGAACCTGCATCGCAGTGTAGTTTATTAGGTCAAAGCCTGCGCCACAATGAAACAAGGGCAGAGTTGACACTAAATCAAATCAACTCGGATGCTGCAAATATTCTGGCGACTCAGAATCCTTCTCTCGAGAATCCTCCTACTGCTGGAGTCGTTTTGACTTGATGCTTATTCTGACAATGCTCTGAGTCTGAAGAATTGCAGAAGCAAGCGGAACAATGGAAGCGCAGCTTTAGGAGCTAGCGCTTTGACTATTTGTTTGAAATGGTATTCCAATGATTTCACCAATGAATATTTATATTCTATTTGCAGGTAACTTGATAACCATAATTGCACTGTGGAGAAGTCAAAAATTAAAGATCCACGCAACGACGTGGTTTGTCCTAAGTCTGTGTGTCTCGGATTTGCTATTTGCACTTTTCAATATGCCCTTGATAGCTTCACGATATATTCATGAAGCGTGGGTCCTGTCAGACACTTTATGTCGTCTTTTCCCATTCTTTTTCTACGGAAATGTGGCTACATCTCTCATGAGTATGGTGGCGATTACAATCAACAGGTAATTTCTAAGAATACAGAATTGTGTTGCATTCAATATGTATCCAACACAACTAAACACTATCGCAAGAAAACTTTTCAGTTATGAAAGCAAATTTATTGTGCAGTGAGCAGACGGACACATGGTCAGATCCGAATTACTGGCAATAACTGCTAAATTCCTGATTGTCTTACTTAATTTTGCTAGAAATAAAGTAGTCTCCAATCGAAAACTCAAACGGAATGCACGCTGTAAAATTAAGGGCAGTTGCATCTAGTGGAGAAAGGAGAACATTTTTGAAATAGTTTGAGCAGTTTGTCCTTTTTAATTGTTTTAACTGCTGACGATCTAAACAAAGCACTTTGATAAACTTCAATTTTCACTTATCACAGCGAAAAAAATTGGATCATCAAGGATGAAATACTTTTTTTTGCATTTTCTTGTTGCAAAAAGTAATTCGCTTAATTTATATAGAAATCAAATATGAATGTATTGAGCAATGCTGTGTTGCTGTGAAACATTTCTGATCGTGAAAATATTTTTAGGATAGCAAGCGAGCTGGACGGATTATTCAGGCAGAGATAATCAAATGCACTCATGTCATTCCTGAACTTCAACTATTTATTTGTTGTCCAACATTTAACGTTAGAGTTAAATTAATAAAAATGAATTGAATTGAAATTTCAACAGATACGTGCTCATTGCGCACTATACATTGTACGACAAGATTTACCGGTGGAATCACATTATGGCGATGCTAGGGTTTGTCTGGATATTCAGTTTTTCAATGCTAGTTCCACCACTCCTAGAAATATGGGGTCGCCTTGGCCTGGACCCTCCGACATTCTCTTGCACCATACTCAAGAAGGATGGATATACACCGAAAAAATTCCTATTCATTTTTGGAATTCTGATTCCTTGCGTCGTTATAATTTTCTGCTACACATGCATTTTCATCAAAGTTCGTCGAAGTCGTCTTACAGTTATGACTCACAGGTGGGAAAATTAATTCATTATGCGTTTTTTGAATGGTTGGCAAGTGTAGAGTCATTTTATACTTTTTTCAGAACGGGTGCCCATATGGATACTGACAAGCGTCTCTCTTCTCAAAGACGAGACGATTTGCGATTGACCAAAATGATGTTACTCATCTTCTGTTGTTTCCTATTGTCTTTCCTCCCACTCCTGATTTGCAATGTTGTGTTTGATGATGTAAGAAGCCTGACATTAAATTTGTTATTTTGTCCAAAATTAACTAATTGATAATTGATTATGTAGACAAAATATGAATAATATATTAGTGATTGTAATATCGGACTACAAATTCTTAAAATTATAATATTTTTGCCTTTACTTTCAGAGGGAATACCCAACTCTTCATATCTTGGCTTCAATTCTTGCATGGGCATCAAGTGTAATCAATCCTATCATATACGCAGCTACAAATCGTCAGTACAGACAAGCCTACAGTGAACTTTTTTGCAAGGGTGAAAGGACAGAAAGACAAAGCCGAACGCTGTCAAGATCCGGTTCAGGAAAAACATTTTTCACCGAAATGATACAATTAAATGCTGGATCTGAGAAAAATAGGACTAATGGCAATGGAAAAGCTAATAGAAACGGTGCATAAGGTGTACTTTTTTTGAAGCTTACTGTTTAGCACACTTTTACTACATATTAGTTGGAAGGAAAACATGAAATGACTTTTGCTTCAATCATGATGCTTGACTTCTTGAAACATCTAGTAGTTTTTACATATCGATGTTCATCTTAGCCAAAATATTTATTCACGACTTTCGAGAGAAATTTTATTAAATAATGGCATATTCAATGTTACAAAAATTATTGTTCCTATTGCATAGCTAGACCTGCTAAGAATACTCATACATAGCCTTAGCTTGTTGCAACTTTTTAAATTCCTTTCGTTTTTATAAATAAAATATTATATGTAAATAGACATTCTTAAATTCTGACCTGTAGTTCATTAATGTGAATACCACAATAATTTTGGACCCAACAGTGAAAGCAATGAAAACCCGTAATTATTTATGACGGAGACACTTTTTTCTGAGCAACGAACTGAAATAATTTGCACATTTAAAATGTTTGGAATGCTCTGATACATTTCGCAAACTCGCTAGGTCTTAATCTTTTAAGTTCTATTTGGATTTGGAAAAGCGGCTTGGAAAGTTCGTAATTTACGTGCACTAGTTTGCATATCCAACGCAAGCAATTTTCAAAGTTTCAACTTAACAATAAAAAATCTGAATTGACAAAGTCGCAGATGAGATCGTTTCTGTATGTACGACTGCTGTGGAATATCACTCTAATAAAGAAACAAACAAACAAACAAAGCATTTAGTGAGAAACTTAGGAGCAGATTTAGGGTGGGATCCGTATCTGGTATTTAGGTTGAAATTTGACCCATTCTAATGAACTGGGCCAGGTTTGTTATGCCGAACACTACACTGAAGGCCAGTTTTCTGTAATAGAGACACGCTGGAAGAATCTGGACAATGGAAAAATGGAATATTTTATCCTGTCCAGACTATCGTTGCGCGAGAAAGGCGCAACAGGAAATTTATGTAATTCTCATAAGTGGATTGTGTTCTAAATCCGTTTTAAAAATTTTCAAACATTAGCTAGTGAGATTCAAAGTTGAGCCGCCACCGGCAATGAATGAGAACGGCGTCCCAACCAGTTAAATTAGTTTTTTTTACACTAATGGTTACACAATATTCAATGCATGGTCCTTACGACGAGTTCTTGGTGAATAGCATTACTCCTGATAATTTTTATAGTTTTCCAGTAACTAACTTAGGGCATGCCGAAGGACTCTGGAGAACACATGTGTTGGTTCTTGCACCATTTCAATCCCTAGTTGGTAAGTCCGTAAGAACTTGTTGCAGTGCTGGAATTCTGTGCGAAAGCGGAAAGAGATATAATAAGTATCAACGCCAAACACATACTATCCATTTCCTACAAGCGGACAGAGAGCAAATATTCAGTGATAACAAAACTCTATATTTCCGTTCAGAAATTGAGATCACTCCGTACATGTTCAAATTGTATTTCCATTCAATCAGAATCGATTCCAGGTCAAATGTATCCAACATAATTCAATCGGCCATTTCTCCAAGGCTTCATTAGAGAAAATGAAACCATATTGCCTGCTATTGCTGTCCAGAACCGGAAAATTGTTCATTCCGAATCGGAAGGAATGGGAAAAGTTGCAAGAATTCTCTGGATGCAAAACCTGTTCCATTTCAAGCTGGTATTCTTTGACGATGGGATATGGGCTGGGTTGGTGGAGAAGATGAAGGGAGAGAGATCCTTGAAGGATTTTTTATATTTTTAAGAGTACTTTTAAGATTGGTCTGAAGAACCAAGGGACAAGTGTTCCTATGAAATGAAATACCCCAATGGACCAGAGGAGAGGAGAGAGAGCCTATTCAGCCAATGAGCCTAAGAGCACTAAATCTGTATACATTTTAAGAGTGGATAAAATGTCTTGTACAAAATCTTTGGGACGAAGACGAAGAAGAAGAAAAAGTATGAAGGAAAAGAAGGTTGTTAGTTGTTGATGGTGCCATTGAATGGACCGAGAGTAAATTTCAAGTTGAACTTCATCCTTTCTGTTATCAAGTATCCCAATGCTCTGACTTGACTGACGGAGAGCAAAAGCTCTTCTCAAATCCTCTTACAAAAATTCACTTTGCCCGGATGAGGGTGGATCACCAAGAACAGTGGTTCTTCATCGCACAAACAAACCACATCTTCCAAAAAATTTAACCCATTCATTCAGAAATAAGCATAATTTATAAATGTGTTCACCAAATCAATCAACTATTCATAATTAGTGGAATTTAGAAATAGGTGTACATGAAAAAATGTAAGGATCTGGTGACAGTGCTCACAGTTCAAGGACTTACTACACTTTAGAAAAAAATTGCTCAAAACCTTTTTGTTGTTTCCTTTCTTCCTTCTTTTGAGAGGAGAAAAAAGGAGACTCTGGAAATCAGTCCCGTTCCGTTACGATTTTGTGTGAAACAAGTGAATCCGTGGACGCAAGAATGTTGTGCAAGTGTTTGGAGTTGTTCATCTTGCGCAACACATAAGAATGGACTTGTTGCATTTTGTTGGGTGCTTTCGGCTGAATCGTATCGTCTCACCCGGTTTTATCTACTAGTTTAGGTGCAAAAAACTGCAAATTGGTAAGAGGTGCTTATTGGGATTTACTATTAGGAGCCCAGTGAGTTCGGTGATTTTTTTTTAAAGGATTCACTGCATTGCAATAATCTACAACTATTTCCGTCCACTTCTAAGACTATTCTGATTTCAATGAGTAATGCGTAGTAGCCAATCCAATCGTCTTCATATGCTGTTGCAAGACGCATTATTTTGCAAATCGCCGAAAAATCATTAGAGAACTATCAATTTTCTAGCAAAGTGAATTCTCCAATCCGTCACCCATAATGCCATTACTTGCGCGCAAGAGTTTTATTGCAGGCCTAATTGTAAATTCAAAAGAAAGATTCTATAGTGTTAATGAGCAGTTTGAGACAAAATCTCTAAATCGAATTTTACTTTCTAGACGTTTGCAGGTGCAAGCAGTGTAGCTTGCACACAATGTTTAGCAATTAGAATGCAAAGAATTACAAGGAGATGCATTCCAAAATGTGATCTGCTACATGATTTATTTCCAATGATTCCTAGTCACGGCTTAAAAAAGTGACAAAAAATGCTGGCCTGGCCAGACCAGAATATGAGACACCATATAGCTGCACCTGCATTGCAAAGTGAAGGATTCATTTCATGTTCAGTACTAAACTGGGATTAAAAATAAGTTGGATGCGCTGGGCGAATTATGGCTTGGTGGGAGTTGGATTGCTGAGATGATTTTATATTCATAGACGAATGTTTTCAGGATGCGAATCGACATTTTCCTTAAAATCTTTTCATTTCTCCAGACTTGCAAATCAAAAATGATCCACAATGAGTAGAATGAATGAATGCGAAAAAATCATTGCAGAAACTCTTTTGGCTTTGCCCCTTTAGATGTAGTCTCTTGAATATTTATGAGCTAAACCACAAGATTCCGTTATATGAAATCTAACCCTTCATGTATTTCTTAGCTATTTTGCTATAATTAATGAAAGATTTGGAGATCCAGCTCATATCTGACGTTCACTAACCTTTGATGTCTGGAATTTGTTATTCAGCAGAAGAGTGGATGGTGCAATTGACTAGCGGGGGTGTCTGTGGAACCATGTCCTGATTGAGAACATTTTACAAAGTGTGTGATAGTGCCAAATTGTGGACCTTTGTGAAAACGTTGTTGTTTGGCCGAACAATGAGGAACAGTGCAAGTGACCAACTATTAATTCGAAGGAAGAGTCACAAAAGTCATGACTTGAGGTGGTGGGAATGACTTCCATTTGACATCTTAATTGTGTCAAAATTATAAAGTGTAAGCGTCGAAAGTACCTCCATTAGGAGTGTCTATGAACCATGAAGCATTCTTACAGTTCCTTGTCTACCACATTTTGTACAGTCCTCTTCCTAGCAAGTAAGTCACCAATCAGCATACGTTTTTGTCAATTTAGCATTAAAATTCTTTTCACGCGTTAAATGTCTGGATCAAAAGATTATAAAGTCTGCAACCGACACGCCGGCCGGTCTACAATATAAGTACCATTACTAGAAGCCGAATCTTCTTAGGTCCATGACCTACGTAAAAATAGTACCTACTCAGATAATGGTTACTCAGAAATTATCACAAAAAACATTCAAACCCTTCTTTTTGCAAAATTTATAACTTGTATTTTTGCAAATAAATTTATTTGGCAACATCTTTCAACGAAAAACATTATTTGAACTGAGTTTCAACAATCTCTTTTATCCCAAGCTCGTAAACTTGAATGAATGCATCTTATTTGTACACGCAACTGTAACATTTACTTGTGAAATTTGTGATATAAAACTAGGGTTCCTTCAGAGAGACATGATATAATTTTGTGCCGGTCGCACACAGCATGCAAAAGTGCATCCGTTTAGGCTAAAGGCCATTTGTATTCACACCTCAGCATTTCACACCTTTCATGAATAATACAATCGGACGACAAAGTTTTACTTGTGATTTTATGAATATCCATATTGGTTCTGTTTTTAAACAATGATTCGCTTGGATTCTGCAACAGAGATCATGCATGGTATTTTTGTTTCAGGTATAGCAGAAATAGAATCTTCAATAGATAGTACTGGCACTGAGCAATTCCTGTCCGATGAAGCCAGGAGGACTCAACCAAGAGGTATACTTGTCAATTTAATCATTTTAGTTTACTTACAATAAATACATTTTGAAAGATATTGACTGAAGTAAAAAGTTCTTATACTTTGACTTTACTCACAATACCGCAAATCCTCATTGTTGTATTTTTATGTACATGTCTAATGGAGCTGCAAATAAATAATAAGTTTCAAGTTTCATTTTTCGCAAATGTAAATTACTCAATGATATTATTTTCTACATAATTGAGAGGTTGGCCATCCGCCATCCAAGAGTCGAAAGTTTATATTATTTGTCAGATTTTTTGAATATGACATTGACGAGAGGCAACTCAGAAAGAAAAGTGAGTAGATCCCAACGAAATGCTTCATTGAACGCCGCGGGGCTAGGATCAGTAAATGTCGGAGGTTATTCACGGAAGTACTCTGAAAAAAATTATCAACTCGGTCGAAGTCGCGATCAAGAAAAACATACAAACCAAACAATTCAAAGCGAAACTCGGATATCGTTTGAGAAGAATGCCAAAGGAGATGCTCTGGGTCCATTTGGTACTCACATTTTGACGCAGAAAAATCAAACATTTGTTTCTCCAAATGGATTGAGCTCAAGTTCTGCCTACAACAATATAACCCTCTTCGTCAGAGAAGGAAGAAATTTGACAGTTCGTCCAATTTTAGAATTTACTCCAGGATTTAGTCCAAGCAAAAATGGGAGAGGTAGGTTCACAAGCAAGATCGTTGGAAGAGGAAACGCTTTAACACGGAATCGGAAGATGCTGGGATGGGACTGGAAGTGGTACTAGTGGTGCGGACTAATTATGGCATCCTTTGGTTGCTTCCTTTCTACTAATTACCGGTTTCGATTACGTCATAATTTTACCATTTCAACAACATTGGAAATGGCTTTTCTTAAACACCGGTGATGACTTTCCTGCAAATGACCGGAGGAAAATGTCTAACCAAAATTAGATTCTAGGCATTATCAATTATTATAGCCCTGGTGAAAGTTCTTCTGTAAATTAGAAAGATGGACTCTATTTCATATAAACTAACAATGAGGGGAACGGTTCAGCAAATTAAATTTGTAAAGCACAATTTTGATTGATTGCTTAGGGGGATATATTCCGACCAGGCCGCATCCGTGTGATCAAAGTTCTTGTTACCCGGCAACGGGTAACCTCCTCATTGGCCGAGAGTCCAAGCTGACTGCGACGTCCACTTGCGGAATGCAGGGAGAGGTATTTTCATACTTGTTAATAATTCAACGGCAAAAACGGTTCAAATTTAGGATACATTTTTGCTGATGTATTTTTATGGAATTCACTAGGAACGTTATTGTATCGTGTCACATTTAGAAGATAAGAAAAAATGTTTCCGCTGCGACTCCCGGGACAGATTTGTGAACAACCCAGGATTGAGTCATAGGATAGATAACATTTTACATCGAAACTATCCTGGGTAAGTAAGTCCATTACATCCTCTCAAGTTCTAAACAGAACCATTGGTCAGAGGTTTTTACAAGGTTATCTGCTCATGCCTTCGATTCATTCAATATTATCGTAGAATTTAGTAAGATTAAGAAAATGCTTCTCTGCAACAGTTTGCTCTTCAATTACGGAGAATCGTTTTAAAATACCAGAATATTATTATTGTTCATGTTTTTGCCTCTCGTTTTTCTAAATAGGACTCAACAACGGTCCTGGTGGCAATCTGAAAATGGCAGAGAGAACGTTTCAATTAGACTAGATTTAGAAGCCGAATTTCATTTTACCCATTTGATCATCACCTTCAAAACTTTCCGACCTGCAGCTATGTTGATTGAAAGATCTTTTGATTTTGGGCAAACGTGGAAGGTTAATCTTTAGTTTTTAAGGCTTTCTCCTTCACGCGAGACTAAATAATTTGTGTGATTAGGTTTACCGATACCTAGCGTATGATTGCGATTACTCTTTCCCAAATGTACCAAAGGGACCTGCCAAGTCCATTACGGACGTAATTTGTGAATCCAGGTATTCAGAAGTTCAGCCTTCAACGGAGGGAGAGGTCATTGCAAAAAAATATACTTAATTCAACTGATGACAAATTTATTTCAAGCAAACTTTCTTGAAATGATTTTAGGCCATTTTTCGTGTTCTCCCTCGGAATATCCATATTCAAGACCCTTACTCTCAAGAAGTTCAAAACCTGCTGAAGATGACAAATCTGAGAATAAACTTCACGAAATTGCATACGCTGGGCGACGATCTTTTGGACAGGCGACAAGAAATCCAAGTATATTATTCATTGCCTGTACAACAAATAGTTCACACATTAATTCCAAAGTTGAATTTCAGGAGAAATATTACTATTCAATCTACGAAATGGTGGTGAGAGGATCATGTTCATGCTATGGGCATGCATCGCGATGTTTACCAGGAATACCCGGACAAGGAATCCCTTTTTTAAATGTTGAAGCACGACCCGATATGGTTCACGGGCGCTGTGAATGTACGCACAACACGAAAGGATTGAATTGCGAAGAGTGTGAAGATTTCTACCGAGACCTTCCTTGGAAGCCGGCTATTGGAAAACAAACAAATGCTTGCAAAAGTATTGCGTATTCTATTTTAACTCATTTGAATCCAAGTCTTCGAATGACTCAGTTTTTAATTTTTTTAGGATGTAACTGCAACAATCATGCATCAAGCTGTCATTTTGATGAATCGGTTTACGCGGCGTCAGGGAGCGTCAGCGGCGGTGTTTGCGATAATTGCCTACATAACACAATGGGTCTGAAGTGTGAACTCTGCAAGCCATTCTATTATTTGCACTCCGACTGGCAAATCACTGACGAAAATGCTTGTCATTGTAAGGGGCCCAAAACAAAAAGACATGGAAGTTTGATTTGGGGAAATTTTGATTTGGGGAAATTTTGATTTGGGGAAATTTTGATGAATAATATTTCGCCTATTTGTCTTAGTGTGTGATTGTGACACTCGGGGAGCATTGGATGAGGGAATTTGCGACTCAAGGACTGATGTCGACAATGGCTTGGAAGCTGGGCGTTGTCGATGCAAACCCGCGGTTACTGGAAGAAGGTGTGATTATTGTGCAAACGGATTTTGGAACCTTACCGCAAACGACCCGGATGGTTGCAAACGTTAGTAACTATTTTATCCAGACTGTGTGAAAGAAGCGGCAAAATTTTGATCCTATTGTTATTTTTAGCTTGCAGTTGTAATATTTTGGGGACGGTGGGGAATCAGGGGTGCAACATGTTTACTGGAGAATGTACTTGCAAACGGAATGTGACTGGTCGCGACTGTAACCAATGCCTTCCAGAGTACTGGGGGCTTTCCGAAGACCGAGACGGTTGCAAACCTTGTGAATGCGATGTGGGAGGAGCCTACGACAACAATTGCGATGTCATCACCGGACAATGCCGGTAATGCATCACTTGAGGTTGTGTAATAATGTGCCGAATAATATTGACACATAATTTTTTCTCACCAAAGATGCCGTCCACACATATCAAGTCGAAATTGCAGCATTCCGGAGCAAGGATATTTTGTCCCGAGTTTGGATCACCTGGTGTACGAAGCTGAATTGGCACAAAGTAGTCCGGTAAAAACATATCAGATTGCTTGAATCGGCATTACTACGCACTACTAAACAGCAGAATTCACAAATGTTTATGTTATTTATGTTTTGTGTATTGTCCCTTCACTCGCAGAGCTGTTCCTCACAAAATGAAACTAGTGAAAGCAAAAAGATTGTAAGATTCAATTTAAAAACAGAAACCCCATTTTGGTGGTTGAATTTCTCCCTGCGATTATGTAGAGTCTTACATTTCAACGTCTGTACTTCATATATGCAATTTTTTTCACATGTCTCGAAATATTTTCAAAGTTTGATTTGCAAATTTTCTAAAATCTAAGCTTTTCTGAACTGGTGTAACTATCAGCTTAATCCGGAATTTCCGGGCTATAACTCTGAACTCATCTTTGATACTTGGCAATAAATTCCTCCTTGCTTTCATTGTTGAATGCTTCAACTGGATTTTCCAATTCTGAAAAGTCTCTAGCTTCCCTATGGGCATTAAAATTGAGTTTTATTTTTGCGAAACCAGAACTGCCAAGTCATTGTTCGAGAACCTTACCGAGACGGTAGAAAGTCAACATGGACAGGTGTCGGATTCGTACGCACATTTGACGATTCGCATTTGGAATTCACAATTGACAATGTTATTTCATCCATGGATTACGATTTGGTTGTTCGATATGAACCCCAAGCAAGTGCCAATTATGGTGTAGTAGTCACAATTTTCGCAGTTCATTGTTACAACTGGATGTGTTTTTCTAGCACCAAGGCTGGCAACAAGCGAACGTCATAGTAAGCTCAGATTCTCCACCTGCCGAAGACGGTCCCTGTGCTAATAGTTTTCCATTCAACACTCCAATTTCAGTTCTTCTGAGAAGTGGTAAGTTTATTGCTATTTGCGACGTGCGATTTTCTAGCACGAAGTGCAATACTCATATTAATTTCAGTATTATAACTATTATTTGTAGAATCTGGTGAAGCCATTGTTTACCCTCCCCTGTGCCTGGAGCGCGGAAGAACTTATAAAATCAGATTAGAAATGCAATCGCATGATCGTATATCGCAAGGACCCACTGCAACAGTTTTGATTGATTCGGTATCAAATAATCGCGATATCTCAGCTACTTCTCGAATTCTCGGGTATATTAGAATTCAATTTACCAATTTCTTGAATTTAGATTGCACTGCTTCCTCGAATGGACGGGGTTCCATTTTTCCATGGTTCTCCATCGAACAACAATCGGAAGCAACTATTCGACCGCTACCGCTGCAGTGAGGCTTATATAAGCGCATCGAAGTACCCAATTCCTGAAGAATGCAGAAAACTTTTATACAGTGTCGGATATAATGTTTTCGACGGTGCGTTTGAATGTGGGTGTAATCCAACCGGATCCACAAGCGCTATTTGTGACACTATGGGTGGCCAATGCCAGTGCAAATTGAACGTTGTTGGAAGAGCTTGTGAGCGCTGTGCACCAGGAACGTATGGATTCAGTCCTGAAGGATGTAGACGTAAGAGCAATCAAATTTCAAGCAAGTTAAAAAAAATAGATTTGGATAATCATGGCTTCTGACCATTTAGCGTGTGAGTGCAACCCTATTGGATCCCTTGATAACTTCTGCGACTCGAAAACTGGACAATGTCGGTGTAGACCAAACACATACGGAATTCAGTGTGACCAATGCCAGCCTGGTTACTGGAATTTTCCAAACTGCCAGAGATGTAATTGCAACGGCCATGCAGATATTTGTGATTCCAGCACTGGCACTTGCATTAGTTGCAGGGACTACTCTACCGGAAGTACTTGTGATAGGTGAGTTTTGTTAATCATTCTGGATACAGGAATGATAAAGAATCGTTTTTACATATAAAAAAGAAATTCCTACCAGAATATTGTTTATTGGAATTCACGAATTTCAGATGTGTCGAAGGCTATTACGGAGATCCACGTCTGGGAATTAACATTTTGTGCAGACCTTGTCCATGTCCTGGAACTTTGGACAGTGCCCATTCGTTCGCTTCACGCTGTGCACTAGATCGCATCACCAATGATGTAATTTGCGAATGCCAAGAAGGCTACTCAGGTTACCCCGACTGCTATAATTACAACAAGAATTAAGATTTATTCTTGTAATTTTCAAATTTAATGAAGTCTGATGCATTTGTAAATTAGGACCCCGTTGCGACACTTGTGCGGATAATTACTTCGGCAATCCCGAAACTCCCGGAGGACGATGCAGACCCTGCAGTTGCAACAACAATATAGACATATCTCGACCAGGAAACTGTGATCTAAAAACTGGTGAATGTTTACAGTGTCTCTTTAGCAGTGAAGGTTTTAGCTGTGAAGAATGTAAATCCGGCTATTATGGAGATGCTGTTCACCAAATGTGTCGCAGTGAGTCCGAATCCAAAAATTGATTTGATTTAGTTGTGCAAAGAATTGTTAGCATTATTTGTGGCCAGATTGTGTCTGCAACATTTTGGGAACAAATGGAACTGCGGGATCATGTCACCGAAAATCTGGACAATGCCCGTGTCTACCGAATGTAATTGGATTATCTTGTGACCAGTGTCGAGAAAACCACTGGAAAATAGCGAGCGGTGAAGGATGTGAAGCTTGTGATTGTGACGTTGTCGGCTCTCAGAGCACCCAGTGCAACCTGGTTAGATTTTTATCTAAATAAAATTGTTTAATCAGTGGTTTTGTGAAATGCAATTATTTCTTTGTAGTACGATGGACAATGCGAATGCAAACCTGGGTTTGGTGGTCGCAAATGTGATCAATGCGAAGCAAATTTCTGGGGAAATCCTGGTCTTGAATGTTTCCGTATGTTGAGATTCCGGACTAGCTAAGTTTAATGGTGGATCCGAATTAATAATATTCCTCTGTTGCAGCTTGTGAATGCAATCTACGAGGATCTGCAACAATGCAATGTGATCGAACGAACGGTAGTTGTGTTTGCTTGGAAGGAATTGGTGGAAGTAAGTGCGATGAATGCGCCAGGGGATACATCGGACAATTTGGCGGTGGTCATTCATCTTGCACTCCATGCGGCGAATGTTTTGAGAATTGGGACAGAATCATTGGAGACCTCAAAGGTTGCAAACAATCAAAACTTAACAGTTTAGAGTCTAGGTGAATATAAAATTCATTAAATAAATGAACTATTGACAATTTCAGGACAAACGACACGAGTTGTGGAAGCAGCATCACAGATTAAACAAAAAGGTGCTACCGGAGCTTACACAAGAGAATTCGAATTAATGCAAAGTCACATAGACGACGTGAAGGGCTTCTTGCAGAGCTCCAGTGTTAGCAGTCTAGACATTGAGGACTTACAAATGAAGATTGAGGAGAGGAAGTAAGATTTGAGTTTTGTTGTTTTAATATCTAGAAATAAATTCACCTCACCTCTTGTTCTAATGTTTAGGAGAACATATGCGAATACGTCTCTTGCACTTGACTCTGCCGGAGAAGTACTGGCTAATGTTTCACAGCGAATTCTTCTAGCCAACGTATCTTTGGGAGAATTGGAGAGAAAAGTTGATTCCTTGCAAGCATCTGCAAACAGCTTGAAAGGCAGTGCTATCAATCTGCAAGAAGGAAATATTGAAGGTAGGGTCGAGTTTTGCATTTCAATTTTATATTTAAACAACTTATTTTGAATTGAAAATATACTTAATAAACTTACAGGTGCTCTAAATCTTACACGGGAAGCCAAGAAGCGCTCAGACGCTGCTGTAAAACGAGCAGATTTAGTTCAACGAAGTCGTGTAGCGTCCGAACGACAACGCCGTAGAATTGAATCCCTTCTTAATCAAATCGGATCACAGAATAAACGGAAACGAGACGAAATTACAGAATCCTTAGGAAAACTTGAGACCACTTTGAACAATATAAATGGTGTTTTCCCGGAGCTTAACACTTTAGTTTGTGATAAAGGTGGAGATCCGTGCGATTCTCATTGTGGTGGAGCTGGTTGCGGTGTTTGCGGCGGAATCTCCTGTGAAGGTGCAGTGAGTACTTCAGAAGCTGCTCTGAAATATGCACAGGACGCTCTCACAGATATGAAGAGAAAAGATGCAGACGCTGAAGATTTACTCAGATCTGTGAGACATGGGAACTGCCCTTTATTACAACAAATTATGCCAATAATTTTCAAGTTCTAAACTTCCCTTTAATGAAGGTCACCCAAACAAAAGCTGAAGTTGATGAAGCCAAACTCGAAGCTGAAATGGCATTCCACGAAGCAGAAATAGCAAAAAATAAATCAGACACTGCAAAGGCAACTCTTGAGGGGCTAGAAAAAGAAATTAAAGAATTTCTTAGCACATCAGGAACCACACCCAGTGACATTCGTACTTTGGCCCAAGATGTAAAATCCCACTATTTTAGTTTTCCCCTGCAATTTTGCGTCTAAATTATTTGATTTTACAGGTTCTCAGTAAAAATATTACACTGCGCCCTGAGCAAATAGACCAACTTGCGGAAGGAATCAGAGAAAGTTTGTCACATTTGAACAATATTGATGAAATCCTTCGAGCCACAGAATATGACCTACGTTCTGCCGAATCGCTAAAAGAGCGTGCTGAAGACAAGGCGTAAATGAAAAATTTGTGTTATCAATGTAGAATTCAAAATGATGTCTTTGTTTCTTAAAATAGGGCTGAATCAAACAAAGTTCTCCAAGAAGCCGTTCAAGTTCGACATGAGTTAGAGAAAGCAAGAGAAGCGCAAAGAAATGCAGAGTCTGCAATTGAAAAAGCCAAAGTAGACATCACTGCAGCTGACATTGATCTTAAACAGGTCTGTGCTGACAGTTTCACTATTTATTAATTTATTCATCATTTTGCATTTGACTACCAGTTTAAATTGGTTGTATTCAAACTTCAGATTGGGAGTGAAACTGCTGACGGTGAAAAAATGGCTGAGGAGTCTCAGAATGAAGCTGATCTTCTCAAAATTCGCCTGGAAGAATTACAAAGGAAAATACTTCAGAATGAAAGAAAGCGAGCACAAGTTACAAAAGAATCAAATTCTGCACTTCAAAATGCTACAGCCGTGCAGGAGAAAGCAGACAGGTTGGAAGAACTCTTATAAATATCACCAATAATTACTTCTTAAACTAAAAGTTGTACTTTCTCAAAATGTCAGGTTAAAAATTGAGTACGAAACAGTTTCCAAAGCTTTGCAAAACAAATTGAGGCGTTTTGAAGAAGCAAAGGAGAAAGATGAATTACAGCGGAGAGCAAATCGTTTGGCCAGTAATGTGAACGATAAACTCACTGAACTCAAAGGTAAATCATATCATAATCATCCGTCTATCCAATTGTTGTACTTTTACGTACACATTTTAAATATTTTAACTTAATTTAGAAATTGAGAGAGAATACACGGAACATGACCGAAGGGTTGAGGATGTGTTACGACAAATTGATAACTTGACGGGTGACATGGAGGGACATTTGCAAGTGATTAGAACAAAAGAAGAATATCACCGAACTTGTACTCCCTAATTAATATTACGTGCCAACACATAGAATAGTATAAAATAGAATAGAATTGAATACCATACACTCCGTACTTAAACTTTACTTTTGGGTTTGATTCAGTCAGTGGATTTTCGTTTGAATTGATCGTGCTCTAGTTGTAAATGTATATTTATTAAGAATGTGTTGATTAACTAGTGTCAGTGCGTGTATTGTTATGTGGTGATGCTTTCCTTGTTTAATTACTGGCCAGACCTAAATAAATTTATGTCATTGCGCTTATCATGCAATTATCCTTGTAGCGTGTTTGCTGAATTTTAGAGAAGTGTAGATTGTTTAGTAAGGTGTTTTTAATCACAGCAATTAGTTTGTAGCTTGTTGTTAAAGTAATGTCTGAGAATTGCGAGCTTGTGTACGTACGTTGGACTCACTCTAATTTGAGTGTTCATTCCAGGAAAAGTTTTGGTGCCGAACTGAACATCATTCTTCTTCTGTCACCTTGAATATTCCGCTACACTTCAAGTTAGCAAGATTCTTGCTATTTTACTTCCACCTCCAGCAAAACACTGCCAAATATATTTCTTACTTTATAGTGTTCTGTAAGGTATGCTATTTAGTGATGTTGTATTTATCGTTTTAAGCATTAAATTTATGTACATCGGCAATGAATCTTAGACTCAACTCAAAATAAAAATGTGAGGTCATTTTCTTATTAAACGAACTGCACGATCAGATCATTCCAGAAATTCATTGAAATAATTTCACGGCTCTACAATTCCAAATCATCGTTACAATCGTCAGTACAATCATTGCAATATGCTAAATAGTCACGGGAAGGATTTTCTCCCAAGACGAAATGGAGTTGGCTGTTGCGCTCGAATTGGGGTTGCATTTTTTAATTGACTGCCGGCTTATCAAATGACGCGAAATTAAATTTGGAGTGGCTAATAAGATATTGATTGCATATGATAGGCTATCATTATAGATATCATTGCTATCATTGATAGCGAGCCAGTTCAAGTCGACATTTAAATTCCAAGAGAAGAAGATCAAGAACTTGCAGGTATATCAATGTGACTTGTTCGTATTGTGAAAGGAATGTTGTTGATGACTTTAATAAATCGAACCAAGACCAAGACCAAGACCAAGAAGATTATCTTCTGCAAATTTTTTTTTAGTCTGATCGGTTGTAGAATTAAACAAATGGCAAAATATTTGATTCTGGCCACCGCAGACCGTACTTAATGTGGAATTTATTGAGGTCATAGTACATTAATTTACAAGGCAAAGGCCTGCGATACGGCCATGAGTGCTAGTTAACTCGGTCGATTAATTATATAAGAGCGATTAATAAAAATGGCCGACAAAGCTATTAAAACTGCTTCTCAAACTTTGCAAAAATTTAATTTTTATTCATTTTGTCCTGTCGAAACGGTTCAGCATTTACTTGATGAAATTAAAAAGAGTTGAAATTGAGCTCAGATCAACTTAAGCTAATCGTATGGAATTTAGTCATGGATGCGCATATGGATTCTCAGGTGTGTAATGATGTGAATTTGAAATGCAGTGAATGTTAAATACACATGGGGAAAAGATACGAGTGGCGATCAAGGTGACCTTACAGAATTGAACCTGTATTCTTCCGAATTATAAAAACGTGGATTCTTATGAGTTCATTTTATCGTTTCAGCTCTTAATATAATTCTCTGGATCACTCTCATTCACTTTTAGTGCTCACAACAAGCAAACAACAGTGGATGCCAAATGCCAACGTCAATCAATGCGGTTTGATGATTATAATCTAACTGAAAGATTCAGAGAAATCACAAAACCTCATATTTCACGTGTATAATGCGATGACGCGAGAGGTGAGACTTCTATCAGTCTATCAGCACAAGTAAATAAATTAAATTCATAAGTACTAGGAGTATAAAATTGCATTGTAAAGTATTCTTCACTGACTTTATCCGGCTGAGTAAATTGAGTGAGCTGGTTCAAACCAAACGGCAATAATAAATATACAGGAATTAAATCATATGGTTAAATCACCAACACACTTTTCAGAAGCTTTGATAAATTTCAAGAATGCACGTGCAATTAGTCGACGACTGCTCTGGATTCAAGCCAGGCAGGCCGACGATGTGAATTGAGGATAATGGGTGATTTAGTAGATTAGTCTAGAACGTGATAAGAATATTTGTCTAGCATTTAATTGAGCCAATTTAATGTTTCTACTGTGGAAGCGGCAACTAGGATGAGGTCAAAGTTGCTCAATATCCAAATAATGAAACAAATGGAACACTTTAAACCTTGAGTGTCAGAAATAAAATTAACTGAGTATCCCTTGAGTTTGTGCAAAAATTGTGCAAAGTTTTGAACAGTATCTCCAATAATAAATCTCTTGTGTGATCATGAATCATAATCATGACCATAACTAACATAATAAATTGTACAAAGCATTAAGCATCCATTTTTTTGTAACTCCACCATGCTCAAGTTGAACTTCTTATTCTGAGCCATGAAAACATTCACAAAATTCTTTATTTTATTAGGAAAGCCCACGAAAAAGTTGCTATGCATAACCTTAGGTTTGATAACTTAAAGGCATTCTATAAAGGAGTTGCATTCAACTCGATGAAGAAAGTTGGCAGAGAAAAACCAATATTTAATCTGAATTATTTGCTGATCAAAAGCATACTTGTCAATTTTTGTATGTGATTCTGGTCCTCACTTGTTTGAACTGGAAATTTGAGAAGGTTTGCTGTCATTATTGTAGAAAGTCTGATCTGAAGAGAACAAGTATGGTCTGTATAGTGATGCTAGATTTTTACACGTCAATAATGATATAAATTTACAATTGGAGGGTGACATGGATCCACTGCAAACACTCTCAATCAGTTCCTCAGGGCTTCCATAAAGGCTAGCAGACTAGCAGCTTAATCAACAAATTAGATTCGAGAGTTTCTACGTCTCCTTAAGTAAATAGATGGCCAAAAAGTCAGTGTATAAATTGCTGAGCTGAGTCGTAGTATTTGGACGATTGTTGATATTGAATGAAGGTAGCCTTTTCATAGCCAAAAGCATTTATCCACAAAAGTCAACTGTGTAACAGGTACAAACAATGTTTGTATTTATTTCCTTGCCCTTGGGTCCGTTTACTTACGGTGGTGACGGGTGGTGGTGGACAAATTTACTTAATGAGCTGTCGTGCTGTCGTTTAGCTCAAGAAAACGAAAGTTTACTTTGGACGACGAGGTGTGAAATTTGAGTCCATTCTTGTCCCATAGGTCCCACAGGTCCCAGATGAGCTCCATTCAGTCATCATTACTTTTACTCTCAATTCTGGAGACTTGCACTTGCAGTGCAGACATGCTGTCAAGTCTAATTTTGTTTGAGGTTGGGGAACGGCTGCTATAATAGTTAATGCTAATAGTCACATTTTAAGCGCTGGTCATTTTTGTCAACTGACTATATGAGATAAATAAGCTCAGGTAAAATGAATGATAAAATGTTGAGTACCAGTCAGAGTCAGAGCCAGAGCCAGCAGCTGACCTCAATCTGCATTCATAGCACAGCAGAACAGGGCAAAAGAATGAGCATTTTAATTTAGTTGGTTTGACGATTTGACTTCTCAACATAACAAAGACTAAACGACTCAACGACCATGATTAGGATTAGGAGGTGAACAATTTCACACTCACCTCTCAGTCCTCATTCATTCTTCAAACACTTCACTTACTATTACTGCTTATTACGCTCCACCTCAAATATTATTTCACAATTTAACATTTCAACATTTGTACTCCTCGAAGTTCGAATTCGCATTACTCGCAATATTCGCATTACTCATTATTGCTGGGACGCAAGCTTGGAATAGGAAAAGTCAGGAATTTTTTTGCATCGTAAACCGCCGGTAAGTATACCTGTCGGAACGGATTATCGGCAAAATGTATCTTTTTGATTTCTGAGCCTATTTTTGGTTAATGAACTGAAATGGCATTGGTTTCAAGTTTCAAGTACCAGTGCCATTGCCAATCGCTAATGTCGGTTTATTTCATTACGAAGGACGAAGTAATTTATAATTTTTTATGACAATTCTCTGCACCACTGCACGACTTTTATTGCTAAACCAGAAAAGAACTAGTTCAAGTATTTCGGCATAATTCTGAATTGCGCTTGCACATGCAACAAACAATTTCGGATGAAGGATTATGCAGAAACTGAAAACCAGGATGGATCATGGGAATTTGATAGACTAATTTTAGAATTGTGGGAAAACTGGTGTTTTAATTGTGAGCAGGTAAAACTTGGAGTTATATTTTATGGTCAGTTCTCGAAATTAGCAAGTAAGACTTTTCCGCTTTATTAGCACGTGTAAAATTATGAGTAACTTGTTTGTACGTTTGTCCTTTAACAATACGAAAACGAATGCCACAGACACACAGCCAGAGCCGGATGACAAATATTTGCAAAGTCCAAAGGGTATAACAATTAAATGAAGTAACATAAAAATAGTTATACGATCAACTTTTTTATTGCTCTGGTTTATGTCAGTCAGCAGTGCATTAAGTATCACAAGTATCAAACCTATCACTGGGTCGGGCGGAGTGCAGCAAAATTTTACATTAACTCTAATCAGGTTCTGATCAATTCAAAGCAATTCAAAGTAATTTTTTCTCTTGAACAATGAGCACCTCCTGTTAAAAAAATTATACAATAAAATCAAAGCTCGAGCGTGTAGAAGAGTGACAGGGCACAGGCTGAGGTTGCTATGACGTGGTCATTTGATAGTTGTTAAATTAAATCCACATCTGACACAATCAGCTCAGTCTCCAACGAGTTAACCTCACAATCTGGTCTTCTGCAATTATCCATTCGTTCAGCTCCTCTATTTTATTTCTGCAAAACCATCCTGCAACATTTTTGACTAAACCCTACTCCAAGTTCTTGTCAATTCTCCTTGCAACTAAATTGCAAGTTTGCAGTGTTTGTAACTTTGTAGCAAAACGGGAAATCTTTCAAGTAAGATTTCCTTAATGCAAACACACTTTTGAAGAAGTTTGCAGAATCTAATAATATGGTTGCGATGATTTGATTTAATAATATTTTAATTTATACAATACTTCCAGCAGGACTTGAAAGTTAAAAATGCCGTGCCCATTTTTAACTCGCCTGCCTTCGACCTTTGTTCGTAACTATGGATCCAATCTCATGAAAGCATATGGTGAACACTGTCCCGTCTTGAGCCGTGTCTTGTCAACACTTCCGGCTTCTCAAAGTAAGACTCTCGGAAATAAGTTAAGTGTAGTGTAGTGTTCTAATTTCATATTTCTATTGTTGTCCAAAATGCAATTTTTAAATGTTGTACGGAATTGCAGAAGTCGCGGAAGAACGTACTACTGGTGACAAGTGTCCTTTCATGCCCGAAACGCTCAAGGAAGTGAGCCAAGAAACTCGGAATGATGTGATTGAGTTGCAAAAACCGGCTGGACATTCTGGAGATGTGTTCCAGTACGAATCATTTTTTCGTGATCAAATAATGCGGAAAAAACAAGATCATTCGTACAGGATTTTCAAGAAAGTGAATCGTTTGGCTGGGAGTTTTCCTCAAGCTCGAGAGTTTAGCTGGGGTGAACGGCCCATCACCGTGTGGTGCTCCAACGACTATTTGGGAATGTCTTGTCACCCGCGGGTCAAGGAGGCTGTTAGGTAAATGACAATTAGCAATGCATCGCTTCCTGTCTGTACTCGACGTTTCGGCACTTTCATGATATTTTTCTTAATTCGATTAGTGATGCACTTGAGATGTATGGGGCTGGAGCCGGGGGAACTCGGAACATTTCTGGAAATTCCATCTTCCATGAAACTTTGGAATCTGAATTGGCTTCTTTGCACCAGAAGCCAGCAGCCTTGCTCTTCACTTCATGCTTTGTCGCCAATGATTCCACGCTCTTTACTTTGGCTAAATCACTCCCTGGTAAATTGTCTAGTTGTTTTGATTTGTCAAAAAAAGTTAAATCTAACGAAACGAAATTTTTAATGCAAATAATTCGCTATCCACAGGTTGCCATATACTCTCTGATGCTGGAAATCATGCCTCCATGATTCAAGGGATACGGAACAGCGCTGTTCCCAAACATATTTTCCGTCATAATGACCCGACGGACTTGGAGGAAAAGCTCTCTAAATTGGACCGTCGCGTTCCAAAAATAGTTGCTTTCGAAACTGTTCATTCCATGACTGGAGCAGTTTGCCCACTCAAAGAGCTTTGCGAAGTCTCCCATAAATACGGAGCCATCACTTACATTGATGAAGTTCATGCGGTTGGCTTGTACGGGAAACATGGCGCTGGGATTGGAGAAAGAGAAGGACTTTTGCACGAGATGGATATAATATCTGGAACCCTTGGTAAATAATAATCCTTCCCAACCAAAATTTCCTTATTGACTTAAAATTAAGAAAGTAAAATAATTAATTCCTTATATAGGAAAAGCATTTGGAAATATTGGAGGCTACATTGCTGGAAGTGCTTCCCTGGTTGACATGGTTCGAAGCTACGCTGCTGGCTTCATTTTTACGACTTCTCTCCCACCAACTGTGCTATCCGGAGCTCTGTCTGCTGTTCGAATTTTAAAATCTGAAGAAGGTCGCGTACTCCGTGCAACGCACCAGAGCAACGTGAAATATTTACGAAACAAATTGATGACTGCTGGAATTTCTGTGGAGCATACCCCGTCGCACATCATACCGGTTTTTGTAGGCTGATTTCTAAACTTATTTTGCGATAAGTGAAATGATGGGAACTAATAGAATCCAAACGACTTATCTATTTACAGATTGGAGACCCTTCTCTGAGCAGCCAATTGTCGGACGAACTAATGAAACGAAAAGGTCACTATGTACAAGCGATTAACTACCCTACTGTACCAAGAGGTCAAGAGAAACTACGCATAGCACCTACCCCGCACCACACGGAAAAAATGATGGATGTTTTTGTGGCTGATCTTGTTGAAGTGTGGACCGATCTGGGAATACCGCTACGAGACCAACGTTGCTCTACTGTAAGGTTTCCACGAGTTTAATAAAACTTTCTGTACAAAAAGTTCCAGTATTAGTTTTTATTGTGTTTGTAAACGTTAATCACCTCCTTTATTTAGGAGTGTACGTATTGCAAGAAGCCACTTCTCTTCAATCAACTTGAAGCTCGAACTCGAAGACAAATTCAATCATCTGATATACCAATTAGTATGTGCACTTTGCCAAACTGCCCTCAAGTAGCAGTTTCAGCCTAACCTAATAAGTCTTCAACTTATCTGCTCGAGCCTCAAACTTCTTCATTTGAGATTCGTCATACTTCCCTTCATTAGTTTCTTTCTTTTACCAAATATCTGGCAATTCCTCTCAACTGTCTCAACTGCAAAATAGAAAGTTCTCGTACTAACTACAACGATTTGAATCTGAAAAACTTAGGATAAATTGTATCAAACCAAAATAAAAGCCTTGTTTTAACCTCAATCTGACATTTACTGGATAATTTGTTTTAAGTAGCTTTATCCCTTTTTAGCCCACTCTTTTACAACTAAAAATGGAACATAAATATCACAATAAAACGCAATGAGTCTTAATATCCTTATGTGGATCGTATTATTATGTAATTTATACTGAAATGTATGCAAATGTTTGGGAGAAATGAGGAATTAGTTGGCCATAGCGTACGTCTTGGTCCATTCACGCGCGTTCCGAATCGCTTCTTGTTCATTCAACTTCCATAACTCAGCCACATCATTGGCCAATGGATCGTCAGGATTTGGCGCACTCAACAATGCCTGGATTGAGAGGAGCACCGTTCGAATTTGTAGAGCAGGACTCCATTTGTCTGTAAATTAATAAAAATGGTCACATTAAATCCACTGAATTTGAAACCAGTTGGCTGAATTTGGAAATTGGAATGTGGTTTACAAGGTTTACGGTTACACCAATGTTTTACTTTATGCCAAAAGAATTATCAAAATTGTTTTGTTTGAAGCTTTGGAATTCTAAGGAATGTTTGAGGAATTCGTTTGGATTACGATTACTTTTCAATTTTGAATTCTAAATTGGCATAAATTATGCCAATTTAGAATTCAAATTATGCCAACCCATAGTAATACCACTCAATTATCTTTACCTTGAACAAACTTTCTTTCTTTCATTTGAGTTTCTAGAATGTTAGTTAGAAATGCCTTTGAAAAAGGAAAACTTTATTTTGGACAAAATCTTGCAATTTTAAGGTTCAAACGAAGAGTAGAAAAGTAAAACCATTCTGATTATGAATGTACGATTTGAGTAGTATTAGGCTTAGTGTTGATGCTCATTATCAACGAGACTACAAAATAGAATAATGTGAATTGGTTACCTTTCAGAATATCTAAACAGATTCGTCCTAGTTTGTCAATATTCGGATGATAAATTTTAGTAATGAAACGGACTTTGGGAGCAGACATAGGGTAATCCTCTGGCAGGAACAGCTCTAGTTTAAACACCCCACCTTCAAATGGGGAACCTTCGGGTCCTAAAGAGAAAAGTAAATTTTAAATTAAAATTTATCCATCCAGTGCCTAGATTGCGAGTCAACGAGTGAGGTATCACTACAAATAATACCCAAATAACCAATGAACAAGTTCTTTAAAAAGTCAGGCAAAGAAAACGCACGGTAACCGGACAAAGGTACCCGACAATAGTTACAGTCAACCATGGACAAAATGTATCCGGTACAGAATGTACCCTAGAATGTCAATTTCTTGATCATCACAAAACGAACACAAAATTAAATATTTAGGTGCTTACGAAAAATTAGCTAAAATAATAATATAGTTCAAGAAATTATAATTGGTAAAAAAAAATCCTTCGTTGTGAACATGCTGTGTGCTGTGGCTCCTTGCAATAATTTCATTAAAAAATTAAATAAATCCTGAGGGCAAAAACAAGTTGTGGGGAATTGTAGGAATAACTAACTTCCGATCCGACGTTGATAAAGGTTAAACTTAAAAAAATGGAACATGGTTCAACTTATACAAAAATGGTTGACATTTGCAATTAAACAAACTGGGAGTTTTTCAAGAGCACCTTCCGTCTATGGTACTTTGTGTCAGCGGTATCATTTGTCATCGGTCTGGTCTGACCAATGTCCATGGTACTTTTGTTTGTCCTGTTGCCGGTACACTTTGTCCTACATCCAAACGTACATACTACAAGTACAAACTCACCGGCTACAATAACGTGAAAATAACGTGCGTTGTTCTCATCTGGGACAGCACTAATGCCCGGTACCGGCTCCTGCATCAAGCGTTGAGTCTCCTATAAATAAAAAAAAACGTTGCCAACATTGTCCATAAAGTAAACGGGAGTAAACTAATGACTAAAAGATAGATCGAGTCGGTAGAGTATACGAAAAATAGATATTGGAAAAAGTAAGTTAGCCAAGATCAAAATCTCAAATTGTGTTGTTGGTGCTTGGTGCAGACTAACAAGAAATGGGAGGTTAATTTCAATGGATGACTTACCTTGATGATGCGGCGCGGAAGTCCGGCCATGATGACTCTACTGATGAGGACGAATAGTGAAGATCGGAGTCGGAGTCAAGTGTTGTCCACCAGTCCAGTCGTGGTCCGGTGTTTGGGCAGTTGAAAATTGACTACTAAATGAGTGAGAGTGAAATAAGGATTAAAATAAAAGTTGAAGAGTGAAGAGTAAAAATTGAGTTGGCGGTGGGTTTTGTCGTGGCGTTGAGTGACTGACGACGGTTCGGTCGGTCGGTCGGTGGTGTCGGTGTCGGTGTCGACGACGGTAGGCTGAGTGGTGGTGCTGAGGACCAGGACGGACGGACGGAAGTTTGAGTCAGGCTCTCGTCCTTCTTCACTGCTTCCCTTCTTCCAACTTCCATGCGATGCACTCCAACCCAATCTCCCTGCCTGCCTTGCCTGCCCTGAGCCTGAGTCCCGTGCCTGCTTTCCTTTCCCACTCCGCCACTTTCAGCTCTCCCATTCAAAAAACTGCTCTCACTCTCAACTCAACCCAGAGTTGAGTGCCCATCGCAATTTTAGCTGTGCTCTGCTCATGCGCACACATCCCAGCCGTCCCCGTCAGAGGGCGCTCGGGATCGGCATTTGTTTTGACCAACGACATCTACTATATTAACTTCGGATGTAATAATCTCTCTCCCTCTCTCCTTTTCTCCGAGGCCGTATCCTGTTGACACGAAGTTAACGTTCACTTAGTAACCAAATACGAATTGAATTTTTTTTTGAGTCCGAATTTGTTTGTTGTGGTTGTGATGCAAATGCAATGCTTATTTTTTTATTTTCTATGATATCAAACAAAATTCTTTGGGCTTGGAAAATACGAACCCGTGCGTAGCACGGGTAAAGTGCTAGTTGGTATTATGGCTTCGTAGTAGCCATTACCAATTAATTGCCTTTCCAGAAAAAGGTGCAATTCATTTTCTAATCATGCTTTTGAGAAATAGTTAGACACAATTACAGTCAAGAAATTGTACTTGCGTGAGTGTGCGCTCAGACTGCGTTAAATTGCCCAGTGTCCTCGAATTCTCGTCATTCGGGTGGCTATGAGCAGGATTAAAGATATGAAATTGGGAAACTCCATAAAGTATTCATTTTTGTTTCTTTTTTCCAAATGTTTAGCAAGTGGCGTACACTTGGTCAAATGTTTTTTTTTTGTAAGAAAGGTGTTGGTTTTAATTTTCAGGCATTTTGTACGATACTGTCTGAGGTTAGTGAATTGACTGTAAACGGTGTGACAGTGAAGTAAAGCTAAATTAAATCAAACCATATTGACCTCGTCGGCACTACTCTTCATTTGCGGTCTCGAATAATTCCGGGGCTTGGGCAGGCATGACATTCGAATTGTTAAGAAACTCACCTCTGCCTCATACTCACTCTAAGGACAGATTTTCATTTGCCAGAATTTACCACTACTATCAGCACATGCATTTGCTTTGGAACTTTGACAACTTTAGCGATTTTACATTCTACGATTCTGGAATTACAAGTCCTAGAAACCATAGTGCATTTTCATTGTTCAAACCTGAAAATTCAAATAGTCCAAACCATGGTCGATTAACGTTTCGAAAAGGGCAAGGGCTCGGGCCTTTCAAATGAAAATAGAAACTGATCAGAATTGTTTAGCTGCCTATCACTGCATTTCAGAAATCCAGAGCCCCCGTAACAATGGTGCAAATTCATTGCTCACAACAAAAACGCCCAAACCATGGTTAACACCTCCCCAAAAGGGCACGTGAAAGACATCTTCCACGTGACAATAGGAACCAATCATAATTCTCTAGTGGCCTAGTCCAATCCTTCTACTGCTGAGCAATGTATCAGCTTATTGTGTTGGGTGGCACGTAGCCCTCCTACCCTGCTAAAAGAAGAACTCAACCCATGACCAAATACGAACATTTTTCATGACTTTCGGTGCTTTCTTTTCGGCTTTCGGGGAGATTTTCTCTGGATTCGGGTTTTAGTTTCTCCAGTGCGCCGAGTTTCAGTCTAGGAAGAGAGCGAATGCTGAAATGAAAACCGCTGGATGGTCGTTTGCTGGAGACACATGACGTGATGGGCTTATCTGCACTTTAGCGGGATTTGGAATATACTTATACGTGAGATGGCTGACAGCCCTAGGCTTCCTAATCAAGGAAATGGCTTCAGATTTTGGGACTCTCGTTTTTTTTTGAAAAACCAAACATATTAATTTTTGCTTCGAAATTTGATGTCGGCCTGCTCAATGTATTTGATGTCATGTTGAAGGTTAGAAGTATGCGTGTTGAAGTACAGAACTTGTTTTTGATATTTTTCTAAGTTTGTGATTGTGAAGTTTAATCACGGTTCACTTGCCCTCTGGTCAGTTTAGGCTAATTATAATTTCTCATTAAATGACCCCTACTAAAAATCCTACCTAACATGTAACTGCATCGTGATATCCCATACCTGGAGCATGCCGAAGTCTTGTGTTATAACTAATGCTTTTCAAGGTTTTTTTGAGAGCGCCAAAATTTGAAGCCATATTCTTAACGTAGGGCTCATGACAAATAGTTTTACGTTGACTTTCGAAATGTGTCTAAAGTGCCGAGTTGAAGACTTGATGTGCTTGCATGCTGGGAGGGTTGAGAGACGTTGAAAGAGGTTCTTGTAGCGTAAAGAGGTGGCCTTTCTCCGTTAGCTGCTCAACTCCCACCTCTCTAACACAAGAGAACACTCAGAAACTCTGCTCTGTCGTGTTTACTACCTGGGCCTGAACGGTGTGTTGGTGTGTTAGTGTGCACGACAGAAAGTGGATCAAATTGTCAAACTACTGTCTCAAAAAAACTGCTCCAAAGACTAAATCGTCTGTTCAGTTTTCACTTTTTAGTAGAGTTCATTCAAGGAAATTGTGTGACCTGGTCTCTCCCTGACCTGGCTCACACTTTGTCGGCTCCATGATGCCACTCTTTGGCAAGAAGGACTCTACAAAAAAGTCCAAAAAAGATGCCAAGGAACCATCACAAGAGAAACCACCGTCTCTCGAAGACAAGTATGACATGAAGGATATTCTTGGCACGTGAGTCCAACATTTCATTTTTATTCGCAATGCCGCAATCAATACTTTCCCTCAGCTTAGCTCGGCCAATTCAAACACATTAATTGGCACATTTTCATTCCTTAGTTGATATATTATGTAATCAGTCAGTCAGCACCTCAGTACGTACTCTGCAAGATCATGACCATCTCCAAAACGCTCTTTCACGTATTTAGAATAATATTAATAGTAATCAGATAACTAAATCATTATCCATCAGAGAGAATTTCTAGAAGATAGTCAACACTGCTAATAGTTTAGGGTAAAGATAATTTGGTAATTTTTCCGAGATAAAATATAAAAAAGATAAAACAATTTTCAAAGATGAAAGATAATTCAAAGCACAATCAAAATGTTAATAAAAAAATAGAAAGGCAAAACACGAACGTACGTAGAAGAGAAATTCTTGAAATCAAACAGAAATCAAACTAAAACCAAGTTTTGCAAGATTGCTAGCTCGCCGACTTCTTGTTATGGACTGAAGTCATTCCTACAGTCACTCGAGTATTTCCCGCATACTTTCAATGTGCAGCTTGCCTGTTGTTCTGCATTTTGCATTTCGGGACATTTTGCTCTTTATGACTTTCACATTTTGATATTTGTTGTTTATAAACTCCGCATGAGTTGTAAAGTTATCTTTTATGGTGTTTGCTATTAATTTATTGAAATTTATCAAAAGATACAAGATAAAAGATAAATTTGTTAGGATGCTCGAGATTAAAGATACAAGATGAGAAGAGAAAGTTATCTAGATGAGTTATCTTAAAAGAAAAAAAAATAACAGGTAACCCTTCTCTGTGCCCCTGCGACTTGAAAATCGGACAACATATTTTGGGTCAGCCAAATAACTGATCCGAAAGCCGTTTTAAATAGACTGTCCTTATAGATGGGTCACAAAATATTTCAAAGGCCAGGTCTTCTCGTAAAACGTTTGTAAGAAATGAAATCCTAGGCTGACGTACGGATTTTGGAATTTTAAGCCCTATTGTGTCGTGCCTATGCATAAGCTTCAAGAATAATTTAAAAAAAATTGTATTTGCCAATTACTGCCCGCGTGCCCGGTTTGGTTAAAAATGTGCGAAATTGAATGAATGAAATGAAAAAATGTGCGAAAAAAAGGGGAAGTCCATTTTTGAAAACAAAACTTTAATTTTGACAATGGGCGCCGACAAATGAAAGGACATTTACACGTTCCCATTAGCAGACGCCATTTTTTTCAAAAATTGTGACCGCCTATATGGAAAATCTGAATACGATTTTCGGATCTGCCCTGGATTGAGTTATAAAGTTGGTCCGATCTCAATCTCAACATCTAGGGGAACCTCGAATAGTTAGTTACCTTGTTAGATAAAAATATCTTAAGATTAAAGTAGCTGGCCCATCGATCTCTGAAAATAACGAATGTCCACTTGCTGTATAGTTTTTCAAATCCGTTCTATTTAATATTCACAGAGGAGCCTTTTCCCAAGTACGGTTGGCCCAAGTCAAGGAAGATCCGAGCGTCATGTACGCGATAAAAATCATCGACAAGAAAGCTCTGAAAGGAAAGGAAGATTCTCTAGATAATGAAATCAAAGTTCTACGAAGGTAAGCACTTGTCTGTTTTTTTATTCTTTTGGGTGTGTTTATTTAGTGAATATTGGGTTTGGTCGCGCCAACCCCATCATTCCCAGCAATCTTTATAATCTTAGCAACCTTGGAAATCATTTTTGCCTCAAAATGAAAATCCGGAGTTGAAGCAAGAGATATTTTTGGCTGCAGGTCGTTCTTCCTATTGTAGTCTTCCCGTATTGCTTTTGCTTTTGGCTTCTCAATCTCATTTTGGCATGATACTCAAACGGATAGAATGACTAGAAAACTCCAGACTGCAGCTCATTCAATCTTAATTTCGAAACGGAAAGCGCATTTCCTTGGATTAGTCTTGCAATACTCTCTTGCCGCACGCTCTCATATATTCACCATTCGAACGTATTTTGCTTTAATTAAATTCGTTGTTTTGGTTCTATCGTTACGGAGCTAATGCTAACTGTCTTCAGAAAACTATTCACTGTTTTTCTTTTTCCACTCACCTTAGTGGATAGTAAAGTAAAGTCGTTGGAAAGTTTTTTTCCTAGTAATTCAACGTCAGATGATGAGTCCCCAGAGGTGATCTTGTTAATTCCAAATTCTACTTATAATAGCATTACAGCAAACTAGCGTAAAGTTTAGTGGACCAATACTTTTAAACCAAATTTGTACTTGAAGACTTGAACTCCGCTAATTTTAGTTTCTTTATCAATCTATCTTTTGGGGAAGTGGATTTAACTGTATAATTGTAGTTAAATTACAGCCATAATTATTATGGCTGTTAACAAAGAATTGTTCTAAGAAAACTACAAATATATTTTTCATTTACTGAGGAAACTTATTGTTTTTTGTACACGTTGTCTGCACTTATAATAACTCCAGTTTGCATGTTCAGAAATCAATTGCTTTCGCATCGAATTATTGTGTCATCTACTAGAGTTGCCCGATATGAGAATTCAATTCATGGCTCTCACGTGCATTCTACATCCATAATGTAAAACGTCTTTACATGTAAAGTCAAAGCACTAAAAAGTGGAAGTGAAATCGCTGCTCGCATAGTTTCATGTCTATACAGTGTTTTGCATGGCCGTCAAGGGAAATATAAACTTGGAATTCAATGAATTCAGGTACCCACACCCAGCACGAATTGTCGCATTCAAAACCTCATTACTTTGAGAAAAAAATGACTCCCTAAAAATCAATGAATGATTTGGATCGATAATGAGTTTTATTTGAAACTTGAATGGCAAGAACTAGACAGCCTACTCCAAAACGAATAATTTTATTTGTAAATCCTCAAGTCGTGCAAATTCATGTATTGCATCCAATATTGATACATGAACCAGAATGATACGATTTAAGAATCCGAATATGTGATGGCTAATATTGGGATGTTCGTTATTTATTCGATTGGCATTATAAGTGAAATTCCACCCGTTACATTCCTCTATGTTTTGATAGAAAATATTAGGCAGTTGGGGCATGCTGCGAATTAATCGCGGATGTCTGTCCGTTCGCTTTGTTTGTCCGTCTAGGAAATGGATAAGGTCGACCTAGCAACTCAATTCAAATTGATGTTATTTTTTTATTTTATTTTTGGGACGAGTCGAGAATTGTTTGTTTTGTTGTTGGCATGCGCAATGTAATGCAATGCCGAATGCTATTTTTTTTAGACGGGCTTAAAAAAAGCCCGTGCGTAGAACGGGTGAATTGCTAGTCTTGACTTAAAAGCAAAACGTATGATGACGTTAAACGCAAAAGTAGCGTCTCAAATTGTTTAATGTTAACGTAGTAACGATTTCGCCGTTTTTTGGTCCTTAAATTTTCTCGGCGAAGTTGAAAATCACGCTAATTAAGGCTACCCAATCGCTTTTGTTTTTGTGTTAATTTTTTTTACGAATAGTGTAATACCTAAGGATTTAGGTCAAATTTACAAAAACGTCAAACGAGAGAAGCTTGACACTCTAAACTTAGGTTTGCGTTTTGCGCTTACGAAAGTTGGCCCCAACTATTAGAAATGGGCTGTATGGTTCTGAAGCTTGTGCCTTTGCACACTTCTGTTTGATTGCTCAACGTCGTAGAATGAGCGAACGATTTTGTAAGCATATATATTTATAAAAGTAAACACTACGGCATAAACATTTGCCGATTTGTATGAGGTTATTTCAAGTTGTTCGTTCTTATGGTGAAGGTTGACAAAATGGCTTGTCTTGATGATTAAAGTTAGCCTGGCCCATGAGAGTAAATAATAACTTAACTGTAGATTTCATGTGCAATGCTGCAGTTCAGGTCAAGCTTATTTCGTGGTGAAGTCGGATCGTCAAGGCTAGGCAATTATTAGAATCTTAGCATTAACTCAAGTTTTGTGTATTTATTTACTCAATGTGGTTCTAATGTAAAGAATCGATTCGTAATAAATATAGGACTAAGGGGAAACCAAGCAATGCTAGGATTGTAATTGATCATTATTAATTGAGAAGGTCTCGTAACTGCGTTAAACTAAAAATAGCAAACTTTCTTTTTCGGAATCAAATCATGACATTTCTGCTGGCAAACGTTAAAAAAATTAATTGTTCCTAAGGCACCTTCACTTTGAAAAAAGAAATCAGAATTTTTTCTCTCTCTACCCCAATTACGAGATCCCTCTCCTCTCCTCTTAGATGAATCAGCTCAAAAAACGGGAGCACATTCATTTCATTTGATTTGATTTGATTTGTCTTTATTCAACTGTCAAGCGTACATTCACGAGTAACCGTGTTAAACGGGACAGACTATAGACTACTCAATAATTAATAAAACTATTTACAACCTTATAACACAGCCGACTCAAATAATTAAAATCAACACAAAGCATAATTCAAATATTAAATTAAAGCAGTTGTTCAGACTTATACCTAGATGTCTTAATCCAGTCCCTGATATCCAATTCGAATGATGACAAATTGGTTCTCAGGGATCTGCTCTTTACAAATAGATAGGCAAACTATTCCATAAGTTGATGGCACGATAGCGGAATGATTTGGAAAAGAACTAGTCCTACGAGTTGGAACTATCATCTTCTAAGTAGTATTTCTACTTGGAGACGTTACTTTCCATTAATCTCTTTTGTTGTGCTTCAAATTGTATGCTTCATGTTGTATATAAATTCAGCTGCAACCCATCAACGCATTTCGGTCGTTTTGTTTGCTTGATATTTCACTCAATTTGATCGGAAATTACTTAACGTATTTGATTTGTTGTGGCGGAAATTAAGAGCAAAAAATGAACCGCAATTGAACGAAAATAGGTTTGGTATTGCTTTCTTCAGAGATTTGGATTGATAAAACTTAATCTTAATTTTTGATGCTGCGTATATAGTCGGCTTGTGTTTTCATTTAATAAACAACCAAATCAATTATGCGCGCGTGCGAAGAATAAATTTTAGGTACTCAATATGCTCTGCAAAGACTTAGTTGTATGTTCAATAACAGGTTTCCATCATGTTCAGGGGTTGACGTTGAGCCTTCGAAGTAATCCTACTTGTAGTAGTAGTTGTTCCTAAGTTAATTATCCAGTCCAGTGCATGTAAAACAAATAACATAACGTATAACAAATAACATATAATTGGATGATAATAATTGCCAAATATTTAGTACAACAATGATGTATAGATTTACACAGTGACAAACAAATTCTTAGTTCTACCGTCGCCTATATTCCTTCTCTCAGAAGTTTGAAAATGTTTGAATTGACCACGAAGGCAATACGTTGTTGAGCTTATCTTGACTGGTAGGTTTGTCTAATATTTTGAACTTGTAAATGTGAATATTGATTGGGAGCTCCTCGAGAGACGCAAGCCATGTATTGTAGTAGACTTTCATAAAAGAGCAGAATTTTGTGGGGACGAGTGTGAAAATTCACTGAGGCTAGAATGAGGGAATTCATTCTAGGACTAGGAAACAACATGCATATGAGTGAAACTCATGCTGCTCCCGTCCCGAGTCGGTTTTATTCCTTTTCGGCTCAAACTACCCGTTTTACGACAAGGGAAAACAGCGTAAGCCATAAATCAGTCCTTTACGACGACTACGTATTACTCCCTGAGCATGGAGCCAAGAAGGAATCGTTACAGTCACAAAACTCTTTACAGGTTTAGGTCTAACCGTTCTAGAAAACTAGAATTTGGTTTGCTCAGGACAGCCGGGTGATATTTAAGACCAAAGCGTTTTATTTGCAAGACTTCGCATTTCGCATACGTTCTTGCGCCAAGGGATACTTCTTGTCTCGTAAGAATATGATTGCTTGTACGCTTTCGACGTAGGCATACCCACCACCTCAATCTCTGCAATTCCTGCACATCAATTCCTCGACAGAATCGATTCCCTAATTTATTGTACAAATCACACCCATTATTACCAAAAGAAATGTGGTGTAGTGTGATATGATTGGTTTTCAGTTATACAGGATTTCAATTCTGTTCAATATTTTTGAACCAGCAAAAGAATGGTTAGTGACACGTTAGTGACATATTCCTTATTGGAAATTCAAATTTATTCTAAGTCAGCTGTGTGTATTAAATATCGCAAACAGCTGTCAGAATGTGACTTCTAATTTGAGTAATGTTGGGACTAAACTATGAAAGGCATGTATTGTAAACAAAGTCAAACTTAGGACGGGATCAAGTTGGTGTAATGAATATGCAAAAGAAGCTTATGTAAACTCCAACCGTATGCGTTCTTGATGGGTATTATGTAACTTTTTTTCCGAAACCCATTAAAGGTTGACATTGCAATAACTTGACATAGTGTCTCGAAGACACGACGCGATCTGGCAGTTCTGTAAGTTGAATATTGAATCAACATTTATTATTCTACATTCGACATCGCGACATCCTATTCAAATTGAGACTGGAATCCCTTTTTTGCGACGATGAATTGTTAAGTAGTTTCTCAGCTACAGAAAATGAAACAATGCTGAGATGCCTTGCTGAGTATTTAGAGTTAAGTAGTTTGTACGGAAATTTGGTATGTCTGGGAAGAACTTCAATAATATATTAAAAGGTAAAGGAGAAAAATGCTGTCTTGTATTGTCTGATAGTCAAAGGCAAACGCAGACGTGCACAAGCAAATTTTTACGACTTTAATATTCGTAGCGGTTAAAGAAAATTGAGTTAGACATTGAATAAGTGCAAAGTCAAGAGTTTAAAGTAGCATCCGGGTTACTTGTTTCCGGTAAATGTACTCTTCTTTTACTTTCTCCGCCCCGCACATAAAGCTAAAAACTGGAGCAGGGCATTCAGTCAAGTGTGCATCCGCTTTCACTTCTACGCTAGAATTGTTCCTTGATCACTTCAGTATCTCAGGTGCTTTTTTTTTGCCTTCCACTCTTCCACTCTAAAATCTCTACAAAGTGATTTGTATGACAAGACTGTCACTGTCAAAACGCCTCTCAAATTCTTGACGTCTCTATATGGATTGAATTCAATCCTCTGTTACTGCAAATTTCTGGAAGAAAATCTCGCAAAGTAGAAATGTGGACCAATATTTTGCTTCGCAGGTTATGCTGATTTTGCTAGTTTTTTTATTGTAGTAACTGTTATTCAAAAATATGGATAATCCCTGAACCCTTTAGCCCTGACATGCATACATTCACTTTGAATACTCGGAAATCGGGTCACAATTTGTTTTTATATTGAATTGACAGTCTTGCTTCTTGATTAAAGTAGCGTTTTATTTTGGTTAGCTAATTCCACCACGTCGAGCGTCAGTAATAGGCAAGTCCTGCATGACTATTTAATGAGAGTAAGCTGCAGCTACCAATCGAGTGACGACTACGTTTGTAATTCTACGACTATATTTAATGTGAGAAGGAACAAGGAAGGATGCTTGGCCGTGTGAGCTGTCAAGGAATCTGGCATGCGATGCATAGTTTGAATTAGGAGCAAATAATGACACGACGTAGTGCGAATGGCGATGGGTAATTTTGAAGATCACAAGTTTTGTACATCCTCTTCATTATGTTCCATCGTTAGTTTGTACCGATAGCGCATCTCCACTCCTTTTTAATCTGTAATAAGACAAGTTGGAATAAAAAAGGCAAAAAAAACTGAGAATTTTTTTTATTCCATGGCATTTCTGTATTTGACCAACTTCATCTCGAGAAAAAGTTTATCTCGGCAATATTATCGTTTCTCCCTCACTTTTATCTAATTAAAAAAGTTTACAACTTGAACACAAGTGTTGGTGATCATTTGAGTTAGCTTGTTGGACTTCGCACTAATCGTAAGCATGCACATCAACTGAGCGAACTTAAGTGCTCGAACCAAAATTCGATCGATCGCTTTGGTGCCTTAGATTATCTAATACCATATAGATATATTACATAATCTAAATTTGGTGGTGCCTGCGTAGAAACTGCAGAAAACTATCCTCGAGCACACTCCACTTTTGGCCCTTGCTTCTGTCTACGCTTTGGTTTCATCACTTTTGCATTTGCCATTAAAGCCAATAAAGGCCAGTGAAGTCATGTTTTCCTCTTTCTGTGATCTGGTTCATAGATGCACACACTTACGAGGGGCTGAGGGGCCCTCAATTGAGTGGAATGGCGATGGGTGAGGGGCACTCATCAGAGGGATGCGGGGTAGGTATTTGACGAAGGTTGAAATGTGGGCTTTTGTTCAACTATGATTTTGTTTAATATTACCACCATTGTTTCTTTCCCTTGATTGGTTGCATAAATAATTTCAACGCTAGGTTGCTGCATTATTAATTGAGTGCGACTTGCTACTTTACACAAATTATACTGGGTAGACTAAATTTACATTTGCGTACCCGCGTCTATTGAATAATGAAATGATCTCCTTATTTGTTAATGCTACTGTAACATTAAGAAAGTGCAAATGTTCGCTGCTGGACTCAGTTCAGTGCATGCGAATTTGTGAATACTTGAAAAGTTTTGCGGGTAAAAGAAAGAGACATCTCGTCCTCGGAAAATTGTATGTTCCTTGTCGTGATATGATGCATGTGTAAAGAGGGAAAATCCGTCTTTTTCTCGAGTAAGCGCTCATAATAATTCCCAAGCATGGCTCTTGTCCCAGGAGACACAAACAGGAGACTCGCATAGAATTTGGTTAGATTATTAAAGAGTTCCATGCTGGAAATCCTACTAATCGAGAACTGAACCGTTGAAGAAAAACCCGTGGGGGTAGTAAGGAATATTGCTTTGTTGATCTGAATTTACTTCTTTTGTCATCTCATTCGGCTTTCGGACTGGTTTTTGTTCTAATATCGCTCGACCGAGTTCAACTGTCTTCAAAAATAAACAGAATTTTTGGACTGCTTATTCAACATGGGCGCACATTTGTCATGGGTAACTCGAGACTATAAACGGGGTTCAGTACTGAGCCGTAAAAGCAGAGGGATAACACTTGAAATATGGAATGGAGATGAGTGCGAACCAACAGCTGGGACCGATCCGAGTTCCGAGTCTCGGGTTATGACTCTGCATTTAGTCCATGAGTTTCGAAATTATGATCAAGAGTGAGAAAGCTAAAGCGAACACGGTTAGTTGGGAGTAAATGGGAAAATGGGATGAGATCGATGTTGGATATGGTATTCTACACTCGACCCGATTGACCCGACTCCACTGCGGGATGTGGAGTTTGATTGTTTGAGCCTGATTCCCTATGCCAGACCTTACTTCACTCCCAGCCAAAGGAGAGGAGAAAGCACTCTTCTTTTTTAACTTTGAACAGAGCTCGTCTGTTTTATTTCTCCAATTGTCGGAGGTACGTGACAAGAGGTCTTTTCATGTCCTTGTCTGAAGTTCGGTGAAATGTGGTTCGACACCTCGGCAGAGTCTCCATGAATGAATGCGCTTGTTAGTAGAGCAAATATTTGGAGCTGGTCTCTCAATTTATTACGAAGACTGGGCTCGCAAAACCTGAAAAGCCTCAAGTTAGACTCCTCTCATTCATGGAGACATTCGAGCACACATAATATTGCAACTTATGAGTTTTTTCTATTCACACTCGACTAGTGGTGCACAGATCAACTCTTGTAACTTTCCAACGCTCTCTCTCTCTCTCTCATGTTGACAAGATTGAATGTCGGTTGGTGGTGATCTGATCGGTGCCTGGCTCAAGAGTTCTTAGCATCCTTCTGAACCATTCATGTATATTTATCTAAGTGACTTGACACTGGAGTTGAGATTTGGAATCTAGTGGAGTCGGCAGACAGTGGCAGTTTCTGTTTGTCGAAACAAATTAATTGAAGATTATTTGATTTCCTCCTAAAATACTTGGTTGCTCTGCACATGGATTAAGGCTCTTACATCGTCATCCTCATATAAGGTTTCATCATCCCCAGACTACAGACAGATTCCCTTTGGCTTCAATGCTCAACTGCGTACTCTGTGTATGTGTGCGTGGTATATTGGAACAACCACGAGGACCTACTTAGCTGGAAGGAATTTTAGTAAGCACTATTTAATCGAATCCTGTTAAGCTCTAAGCTCAAGGTTCAGATACAGAATTTGGTAGGAATAGGAAAAGCTGGGGAAGAGGTCTACATGGAGTTTCGAAGAAGAGGACTTGGTAACTGGAGTAGAAGAGAAACACTAGGTGGGCTAGAAGAGTTAGAGTTGATGTATTGGAGGAACTTTCTTGTTTGTATCCTATATTTTGGCAGTTATTATTCTAGCTTAAACTGAACCAAGGTGTTTCCACGGAGGTTTTGTTTATTTATCGTCATCCTGGAGTAAGGTGCTCTCTTAACTTGCAAAATCTTAGAATCCCATTTTATGTTTAAAATGTACGGGAGGTTGTAGCTACGGATGGGGTTGTTGACTGCAATGCTTACTTGACAAATTTCAACACATTTGCCATTTTAATTTAAAAACAGTTGAAATCTAACTTTTTTTGCGGCCCATACATTTGAACCAAAATGGGATCTTGAGATTTCTCCAGTTATGAGAGCACTTCATTCCACGAAGAGATAAATAAACAAAAAAAAACTCCGTGGAAACACCTTGGGTTGAACTTTAGTACGCGAGCAGTTTGAGTAGAAGCCTACTTGACTACTTGGGCTGGCGTGTTTGTTTACGTAGGTTCCTGCTGTCATAGGACTAGTACAGTTGGTAATGTAATGTGTGGCCCGATAGCTGGGCTATTATTTTCTAAGCGGAAAAATGTGACTCGGAAAGAGCGAAAGGTTTGGTTTGTGAGTTTTGTAATGCGTTCGTTTGTATCGTTCTTATGTGCTCGAATTAGATGACTCCATCAAATGTTTATAAAAGCAAAAGCTGGCTGGGATCTCCTTGTGAATATTTAGTAGTTTAGTTTTCTCTTTCCTGTTTAGAACCAGGCTCAGGGTTAGGCTCCTGGGGAACTGACTTACTCTGTGACTGAGTGACTGGGACGGCTGTAGGGGTGCTCTCCTGAATGTTAAATGTGGGAACAAAATCTTTGGTGAGGCTCGGCGGGCCGCCGCCATTAGAGTCTTTAGAGTTAGCTGAAGCAGACTTTGGAATGGGCGGGTAAGAAGAGATGGACGGACAGAAGAAATGGGCCAACGCGAAGGAAAGTCATGAGTAGAGTAGAATGAAGTGGAGTGGGTAGACTATGAGAGGAATTGATCAGAAATCATATGGAAGCTTTTGTTGTCATCTTACGCAAAATTTTTATTAGAATCACACCTCTCACCTCGTTCCTCCTGAGGCCATGAGAACAAAGGCCCAGTAGGTAGGAAATAGGAGGTATGGAATGCTTGGGTGACGTAGTTGCACTTTTCCATTTCAATTCAATATTCGATAAAAAGGAGAGCCGGAAGGTTTTCTTGTGTGGAGGAAGAGTTAGCAGTTAGAAGAGTTAGCTGAAGCTGGAATGGAAGCAAGGGAAGGGTATGGGTAGGGTATAGTTAGTGAATGATTGAATGAATGAAATATTTTGGAAGACAGAGGGAACCGACTTTCTCTCAAATATTGTGTATTGAAGTGAAGTTGTTGGTGGAAAGTCTGGGAAGTCAGGCTGGTTGGGAGGGAGTAGGAAAAGTGGGACTTGGTTTGGAAGGCATAGGCTGGAATGGCATGGATGGGAGAAAGCAGTGAAAGGTTGGGAAGAAAGTTGGTTTGGTTTGCTCGGAGAACCTGCCTGGCATACCTAGTCGCTCTTCCCAGTCTTTCTTTTGGTGGGTTTTATGCCAGAAATTGCGTACGAGATGAACATGCGAAGTCCAATAGTGGATCGATTCGACTCTCCTTTTCCAAGCATTGCGGCAATTCTGACATTCCTTCCTCTCTTTCCTCAACGGAACCTTCGAGTCGTTCGAGACCCGTTTTAACAGTCTCTCTCTACTCTTCTACTCTTCTCTACTCGACTTCACTCTGACTCGGACTCTGCGAATACTTTTCTAACATCATTCCTTCCAGTCTATCCGCTTTCTCCACCAGCCCTACTCGTAATAACACTTTTCATGTACCCTCTACCCATTCCACATTCTATTCCTCTCTTCAAATTCAACTCATTTCAATTCACAACTCCGACTACACCACATCCAACGCTCAGCGCGTCTTTCAAGAGATCAATTTCATTCCAGAGCATGATTCAAAAAATGCAGACATTCACAAATTGAAAATTGAGTTCACTTTTTTCAATACTACGAACGAGATGTCATAGAATCATACACATATGCTCCTCCACACATTGGGTTTCCCTTCAAATTTCAACTGGCTAAAATAGTTGGAGCGGAGAGACTCAAGAGTTTTTAGAAATGCTGGTTACTGACTGGAAAGAGGACAGCCAATGGACAGATCGAACGAAATAGGTTTTTCTTTATTTATTTATGGGTGAAAACATGATGAATTCTTTATGTCGACGGAAAGTGGAAGTCCTTGCAGTGATGCCTTTTTTAAGATCAACATCCAAGATCATTTAATTTCAAGAATTTTAGCGGAAGAATGGTTTTTTGACCGAATTTGTCTTTTTGTGACGAATTGTCCTCCAGTTTGTTTTCGACAATACGAAAGTACACCTACCCCCAGTCCACTTCCGACTTGGAACTGATCGACATTAGGTCAATGGTCGTAGCGACTTGAGAATTTTGCTACCAATTGCATATGCGAGAAGGTATGCTCCAACTTAAGAGCAAATTTCAAAATTTAAAGTCTGCAAACGTGCCATGTTTTATTGTGCTAAGCGAAGTACAGACCTTTATATGGTACGACACGCTCTAAGTTTTTTATGAAAGTATTATTCAAAAATCAACGAGTAGATAAATTCTTCGCAGTTTCAATAGATCTTCTAGGTGAGAACGTCAAGACCCTTGTTACGAAGTAAATCATGGGTATAATTATGGGCATTGGCTTTAACATTTAATTTTTTTGCAGAAGGATCTTATTAATTCTGATCTTTTGCTCGTTATTATTATCTTGGATCTTTGCCTTAACATTGTAGGCCCTTGAACCAAGGATCCTCACCTGAGGGTCTTGCCCAACTCTGCTAATTAGAGGAGTTTGAAACAGAGCCAAGCCGCCAGGCCAGGCTGATAAATACATAAACGAAAACTTAGGGTCTCCTTTCTCTTTTGAATTACTAACTTTCAATGGATATCTGCGTTTGATGTGAATAGAATGGAGAGCATGATTTGGTTAAAGTTTTTTGTTTTGGTTTGACTGGGAAAACTTTGCCGTCTATTCCATTTCCATTTCCATTTATTGCCTCAGCAAATGTCAGATGTCAGATAGAGCCATTCCGTTCACAATACACCATTTAATATAGGAGCTTATAACAACTGTGCGATTTTACAAAGTTTTAAATACAGACAGCCGTAACGTGATTACTAAAAATTCATGCACAACAGGTGTTCCAGTTGTGCAAATATTTTTTAAGAATTGCACGAGGTATAGAATTAAAATTAATATGTGGAATGAAACGGTTGAATGAGAGCTCCACAATAGGAATTGTTGAGCCAAGTCAACCGTAGGCGTCTATTTTGCATAACCATTCGTGGATGGAAGAACTATCTTGGTGCGATCAACTCTAGAGGTTACGGAGTTCACTTGATTTTGAGATGTTTCCTTTAGTTGACAATAGGATAGCAAAAATTCTTGCAAGAATAGATTGCTTTAGAAACTGGTAGGGGAAATTTATTTCTTTGTGCAACAAGCAAAAGGAGATGCTGGCAGAAGATATCATCATAACAATGGATTCAAAATACAAAGTAAAACGTCAAGTTATTGTTGGTTCTCATTTGAGGGAACTCAGCTTTAACCCTCATTTATGTTACTACATCTTACAACTTGGTTGAAAGGCGACACATAAGTTGAAGCTTTCAAACAACCAAGCCCCGTTCTTTTCTTTTGTAATATCAATCATAATCGAAATGGCTTAGGGTACAGGTGGCCGTAGCCACAGCGCTTTAATTTACAATTTGTATTAGGCTGAAATTTTGAAAATTCTAAAGAGGTGAGTGTATGAAGCCGAAGCGTATGAAGATCTAGCTAGATCAGTGTCGTCCTTGGTTGTAAAAATAAAAATCCTTTTCGAAGCTTGGTTGGAATGAGTTGATCACTGCAGAGAAGATTTCTGCTCTGAACGCAAGACAGACTTAGCAGCTTGCTTTCCCTGTCAGTTCTGGTTGATGTTGAGGGGAAAAGCGACCACATGGAGCAATCTTAATTTAGAAAATTAGTTTTGTATCAACTTATTGCAGGTGCCGCACGAACAACAAAATTGCATTGGCTTTTTCGTTCGCCCACAGAGCAACAGTCAGTTTGACATCCAGATCCACTTTTAGCTAGCTATTAGCAAATTCGTGTGCGCACAGCAGTGGTGTCACAAATAAACCACACTTATTCCTACTCACCACTAAACCGCTGTCAATAAAATCATGAAAATATTCACTTTCCATACATCAGGCACACTGTTTCAAACGGATCTCAATATTGTAAACACCAATTTTTCTTATGAGGGCGTTGCAGTTAGGACACTTGCCCATCCCATCCCTACTCAATTCATATCCATTGCAACTCCTCTCTGCCTACTTGCACCTGTGACCCCGTTGTTGACCCTATCAAAAGTTTTCAAAACCTGGAGCGAAAATTGCCGCAGGAAATCAGATTTCCGGAAAGCTTTGTTTGAACAAAATCGATTCCGTATTTTCGGAGATTCAAAACGGGCAAAGTGACAAAAGTTCTGTCTTATAAAATAGAATTCTGATACTTTGCATTGGATAAGATTGTAAGATGACATTCAGAGATTTCTTCTTCCTCTGTTAACGTGTGGCAGGGTAATGTAAAGAAATAATCTAAAAGCCTTTCTCATCGAAAGCGACCCAATCATTGTTACAGCAATTCAAACTAAAACATCAACTGGTGTATTGTTACGTAATTTTTAAGAGTTAACCGAGTTCTAAAAGCATTTTTTAATTACAGGTTACAGCATCCAAACATTGTTCAACTGCTTGAAACATATGAAGACAAAACTCGAGTCTACCTTGTCATGGAGCTGTAAGTTGTGCAAGTTTCGATCAAATAAAATACTGTGTATACCAATTCCCTGTATGTATTCCATTCAACAAATTCTATTCTACACGACTTGAAAAGGTGGGATGGACTTTGTAGTGATTCTTCTGACACATTCTCGGAACTCGACAGTACCACAGTTTTGCTCAAATACTGGAAACGAACAAGTGCTGAATTCACACGTCGCAAGCGTTCAGTGATGCCTTGAGGCTGAATTTTGTTGAAGTTTGACATGCTGAATTCGATTAAAATCTTTTATTCTTGTCGTATAGTCATATCCGGGTCTCACTTTGTAATTTGAATAACGAGTTCCAGGGTTTTGGTGTTAGACGCTAGAAAGCATGACCAAACTGTGCGTATATTTGGGATTCTAGAACAGAGACTTACAATTAATCAAAACGAAATTACATTGGGTTGTGGAAAACCGACATTTTTCATTGTGAATTGCTAACTAAATCTCCTGGGAATGAACGGGTGGTTCCTTTTCTCATTCAGTCGCAAGCAGTAAGTACGATGCAGAAGGACCTTGGAAGTTACTTTCAAATTGAAACCATAGCTGTCACTCCTGATTCCTGATTGGCCATTGTATTTCTCTGAGAATGAAAAATATGCCATTCCAGAGAAGCGGAATTTCCCTGGCGGTCACACGAGCTAGCAGGTCATATGACTGTGGATGTAAAACAATATCAATACTACACGTTCCGTTCAAACTTCCCCTTTGTGACCAGGTTGTTGGTTGGCAATGTTTGTCTTCGCAGCGCCTAGGATGAAGCTCATCTCTTACTTAAATGAGTTATTTCTTCACACGGACAAACATTCTTTGATGGGTTTCGATTTTAGTCAGACATGTTTGTGGCAGGCTTGATTCTTAGCCTTTGCGTGAAACTTCACTTTCGTTTCTGAGATGAAAGAAACTTTCTCCGTGGGTTGCGGAAACCGTGAGCATGATCAACAGGAGACCTCACAATGTACTACAACATTTCATTTATTCTTAAAATGCGAGAAATGATGTGATCCACCCTTGTTGCTGCCATGAAATAATTTTATGGCTTTATCTCAAGCCCCTCCCGATATTCTTGTTTGTGACGCTTCCGTTAGTGTCACGGTTTTTAATTTGCTGTTAACCCTCCAGGCGGGAGATGTACTGTACCGCAGGATTTCTCGGGTCGAGTGTGACAGTTTGGTTTCCCTTTGAAGTGAATTGAGTTACAAACCTTGTATCGTATCGAAACACATCCTCTGCTTTGTTCAATGCTGGTCTATTTGAATGTTAAACATGAGAGTTGTGGACTTGTATGTAACTGTGGACATTTGAAGATAAGAAATGCTAGTTAGACCTCAATATTTCTGTTTTATTATTCTGCACGTATAAAAAAAGATTGCTTTTTTGACAGTCAGTCATTTGTTAAACGACTCTTGCATGGATGTTCGATGTTCTCCAGAACAGGGTTACCCGTTCCTTTTATGAATACAAATATCGGGATTAAAACGGTTTATAGTCCCAGTCCAGGATGAAAACTTGAGTTCAAAGTTAAAGTACACAACTTGGGCGAAGACTCGGAAACTAATTGTAAGTGTGGGATGCGACAGCGAGCAATGTAACCACTAATCTTGGTGAAAGCTGTGCAAACTCTGCATATAGTTGAGCCGGCCGTTACAATTTTAACGCCTCACTATATTTTAGAATCATGCATCTCATAAAGTTGAAAGGTATCGTAGGGCTGGTCTATAAAGTTAAAGCACTGAATTTGACTTTTACAACCTCCAGAGGATTTGATCATTCGACAACCTAGCAGAAATGCAAGGATCTGGAAATGTCAAGGATTTCATGTTTATTTCTTGCTTTTCTTCCTTTCACATTTATGTCATGTTCTTGCCGGGCTTCTCTCTTCATATCTTTTGTGAGGTTTCAGTTATAAATTGTGCTCATATATCGAAGTCCTTCGGAAACAGAATCAACCTAGTTTTCATTCATCACAAAAATCAGAGGAATCCGATTGTCACAGCGTGAACTATGTTTGATTTGATTTTAATGCATGGCGTTTCCCTAAGATGATGTTTTGATATTAAATCGAAACGTTTTTACTGTTCATAATTCCATCTAAACGACTACAATTTGTTGTTTTGACTTTATTATAGTGTTACTGGAGGAGAATTATTTGATCGAATTGTTGAGAAAGGATCGTACACTGAAAAGGATGCTGCCGATTTAATACGACAAGTACTGGAAGCTGTTGATTATATGCACGATCAAGGCGTTGTTCACCGAGACCTGAAGGTTCTTTGCAATATTATTTTGACGTGTTTTTGGTGAAATGTTACACATTTGGATGCATTTGAATTACAGCCGGAAAACTTACTCTACTACAGCCCGGATGAGGACAGTAAAATTATGATTAGCGATTTCGGGTTATCTAAGATGGAAGATTCCGGCATCATGGCCACTGCTTGTGGTACTCCTGGATATGTTGGTGAGATCAATTTTCGGACTTATTTTGGCTTGCTAAATACACGCTTAAGGGATCGAGCGCTGTAAGAAAAAATCGATGATTTGATAAATTCTATTTACGCAGCTCCGGAGGTGCTGGCACAAAAACCCTACGGCAAGGCTGTGGATGTTTGGAGCATCGGTGTTATTTCTTATATACTCCTTTGTGGCTACCCACCATTTTATGACGAAAATGATGCAAACTTATTTGCTCAGATTCTAAAAGGTAAGCCGTACTATTGAGAATTATGAATCCAGAAAGAATGTACTATTGCTGGTGATACTAAAACTTACCTTAAAAATGTTTTTAGGTGAGTTTGAGTTTGATTCCCCTTACTGGGACGACATCAGTGACTCCGCGAAGGACTTCATTCGAATGCTAATGTGTGTAGATGTTGATAGGCGGTATACATGCAAACAAGCTCTTACGCATCCGTGGTATATAAAAATTCATTCGATTTAATAATTTAACAATTCGTTTAACGTGCGCTTCAAATTTTATATTATTTGTTGTAACAGGACGTCAGGAAATGCGGCTAGTAACAAGGACATTCATGGCACTGTTTCGGAGCAGCTTAAGAAAAACTTTGCTAAATCACGATGGAGGGTAAATGTCCCTAACTCATAAATGTCAATTATTTCGTTGCGCTATAGTGACATTTTCAACTGCAGTGCCACGGAAGCTCTCTGGAGTTTTGCTCTGCTACAGCTATTAGCTTAGCATTTACATTAAACTGCAGATTTGCTTTCGTAAGCAGCAAGGAAAACATGTTAAAGTGCAAAAAATTGAAAAACAAAGTTTACTGGGACTATTGAATTATAGGCCAAAGTTTACTGCACGGACTATTTGGTGCTTATACAGCGTGGTTGAAAAGGAGCAATCTATTCAAAATAATTTTTTCGGGAATTTGTAAATGCAAAATCCGAGGTAGAATTCAAAAGCAATATTTTTACACACGTTTTGATGTCAATGATTTGCAAAATTCCAAAAAATAAAGTTGCGTTTGGATCACCCGGTACTAAAAAGCACTTATGATACAAGGGATGCAGCCGAGGTGAAACCCACCGATTTGTCCTGAATAATTTTTTTCGTCCTTAACGAAAAATTGAAAAGTTTTTTGGTGCCAAGCGTGAAACAAGCGTGCCTGTGAATTTGGAAAAATTGCCCAATCCGTTGAAAACTGAATTCTCAGGGGGTGAAAATTTGAAGCTTTGCCAATTACCAACGTCGTTTAGAATTAACTACACTTGGACAACTTTTCATTTTCAATGTATTGTGCCATTATAGGGCCAAAATTTCAAAAATTCTTGCGCACACTTGTGTCGCCCTTGATACTAAAATACTTTTCACTCTTCCGTTTTGGACCATTTAGTATAAGGACAAAATTATTCACGACAAATCGACATGTTGCACTACATGTACATCGCTCCTCGGTAGTTCGTAAACCACATCTAATACGTGCCAAAATACGGTTCACGAAAGCTTTGCAAACTGATTTGCAATCTGGATTTTTTTTATATTCTAGCAACTCATGCATGCAATTGCAATGGTTCACAAGATGCAAAGGTTGGCGCTATGCAGCTCAAACAGCATGGACATTGATGACAAACGTCCGGTTACTGAATGATGATGATGATGATGAAACGGAACAACGTGGAAGTGTGTCTAGTCTGTCACAGGAATTTCTTCTGTATGCCCTGTGCCATTCAACGTTTATGTGATTTGGAGAGTCTGGAGAAAGTAACTTTTTACCTCAATACGCGTCTCTTCATGATTGTCTCTTTCTCCTTGGTGATTTTGATTCTACCCGGTTTCAAATAGCAGCTCTCTTCTCGGCAACAACATTATGTTCATCCTATATTATATTATAGAAAGTATTTCCATAAGGATCTGATCATTAAAAAATGATATTATACATTGCATTTGAATAAAAAGCATTCCTTCACTCCATACTCAAGGTGTTAAGCTAGCTCTGCTCGATCTCGTTTTATTTTTGCACCCGAGGGGATCAACGTGTGTTCTGACACTTGTTTTGAATTGTATCATGTTCAGTCTTCAGTGTGAGTCCATCGTTAATAATTTCGCCAGCGATGACACGTGCATACATCGTGCTAGCAAAAAGTACATGACGGGACAAAGGAAGATTGAGTGACTGATTGAATTAGCCGGGCCTGTGCTATTTGAGCTATGGTGACCAAAAATCGATTTAATATCATGTACTTTTTCAACAACCCTACGAGCTTTCATTCCACTTTCACTACTTTCTTAAAGAACTTTCAGTCTTGCATTTGGAATTTTGACTTGAAGATTTGATTGAAATCATTGAATGAGTTTGAAAGAAGTTATTCCATTTAGTGTGAAGGGACCCATTCCAGTCCAAGTCGGAGCCGCTTGCGGGGGTCACTCAGGGCAGATAGGCTGCGCTATTATTGATCTCAACTTTCAATATCCGTCCCAGGTATAGATTTATTACTCATTTCTATTCTCTTTCAAGACGTTCTGGAATCCAAATTCCAAAATCCTAGTCAACAGATATCACATATGCCATATCCGTTTGGTTTTATAGTCAACCCGAATCAAATTTGCTAGAAGAGTAGAATTTCAAATTCTCTTTTAGTCATGAGTCATCAGTCGTCCGTCATCACTCGAGTTTTACTTTACTTTGAAAATTAGATTGGCGAGCTGGTGCTTTCTAACTATTACACTGCATGGATGTCCATTTATGTGAAAAGGATGAACAGCAAATTGCATTTGTTTGGGAAAGCAAATGATAGTCCTCAGGGTGCAGGAAGGCACAGCAGAGTCAAGCCTCAGTTCGAAAGGTCATTTTCTACAGATTTTTCAGGTGCAGTCAAAAATTAAGTGCTACTTCCACAGATTTTCGAATTAGAATTCAAATAAATTCAAAGAATTCATGTAATAGAATCTAAACGGAATATTATTCAGGGAATACGAGTGCAGGGCAGAAATTAAATAAACGATGGCAGTCTCAATCGAGCGAGGAACAAGAAGATGTTGAATTGGATCAAAGTTTGTCCAAACAAATTTACATGCCAGATGGATCGAATTTGAGTCCAAAAAGGAGGCATAATTCTGGTCCATTGGTCGTGGAAGACTCATTAGTGGAGAAACCTTGGGAATTGAGTGTTGAATGCAAAACACTCATGCTGTCACCACACTTTGAGTGCGGCTCTCAGGACATCATTTCAATTCCAGCTACGGAAGTACGTTTATCTTATCATAAATTCTGTGTTCCTAGTCATTAACCAATTTGCGCTCTTATCGCCCGACAAAATTCGGGAGCATGACCGAATGACCGAAGCTTAAAAAATGAAACGTTAACTTCAACTCCTTATTGATTTCTCTTTCTTCCTGACTCAAAATGAAGTACGATACGATAAGGCGAATTTTTGGTGACATTAGTTTTTCTTATTCAAGCTTTCATTCAGGGAATTTTTTGCTGAGTATTTCTTGATCTGGAATGCGACAAATCTAATGAAGGAAATTCCATATCCTCTTTTTCTCTTGGCTCTAATTGCGTTAAGGTGATGAGAGCGTCTGGTGAGTTTACCTGGAACGCAAAGCGTCCGTTTCTCTTCCAAACAGATCTCACAGTCCCTGTGCACAGCACACCGCACATCCAATCCATTTCATCTAACGAGGGATGTACTCGAGGTGTTGGTCGCCGATTTGGCTGAAAAATTGTGATCCGTCAGAGAAAAATAAATAAAAAATAGTACCATCTTTATTATCTCTGAATGGGCAAAAAAAATTTTTGGTCAAAAAAATTTTCAATGAAAAACCATGCCATGCTAGGCCACACTTTCACGAAACACATTTCCTCAAAAAGTAAAGGGAAATTAACACACGAAT
>JAQGCM010000031.1:0-53037 GCA_034699705.1 Hymenaphorura dentifera
AATGTGGGCTGGGTGTAGGGTCTGACTGGGGTGATCAGCTCAGTACAGAACTTCATGGGAAAAAATGACACAAGTTAACTCAGGACAGGAGTGTCAGGAGTGATTAAGTTGCTTAAGAAGAAGATAGAAGACTAGCTATGTACTACTACAAAGTACACAAAGACAAGCTTGGACTTTGGATTAGTTGATTCGCAAAGTTAAATAAATACGCATGCTGAATATTCAATATTTGCTTTTTTGTGGTAGTATTAGTCGGATAGAGAGGCAGAATCATCTCGAGTTTAACACATACTTTTCACTTCAAATTGCAATTTGCATTTGCTTGGTTAGAAATTGAAACTGCAGAGAATGAAATGGAATAACCTTGTATTGAATGCGAACGTTCGGACAGCATAATGTAGAAGCGCAGAGTGTTACTGCATTGCTTGCCGATTGCGATTTTGCGGGGATTTGGCATTTTGACAAGTTTTGACATTTGAAAATTGTGCAAATGTAGTTTTGCGTTTACATCAGCAATCTAAAGGCACAATCAGTGTAGAACTCAAGTTTGCAAAAAAGTTGCAGTTGCAAAAGATTGCAGAAGTACATAATGCTGTGGTTTAAGGTTTAAGGCGCGGGTTTGTTTGCAATGTTGGACTGGTTGAATTCTCAGCAAAAACAGAATCACTGGTTTGGTGAGGTCAGGCAAGGCTTAGAAATGCAAAAAATGCAAATCTAAGTATCCGGTATTATGAGTTGGTTTGCAAATGTTAATTTGTATGCGAAAGGTCGCACGAAGTATCTTGATTAATATAATTGCAAATGATAAGCAGAACAGAACAGTAATGAAGCAGGAAATGTATTTTTTTTGCATCGACTTAGATAATGAGTCTGCTAAACATTAATGTGTGGACGATTATGCCAGGAAAATTCTAAATAGAGGGAGGAAGTTGACGGATGATTGTTGGATTGAATTACAATAGAAACATTTTGGATACATTTTGCGAAAATCATACTTTGCAAGGAAATTGTGCCGAGTTTTCACAAATACATTATTGGCAAAAATACATTAAAAAACTAGCAAATAAGAGCTTTTAGCGCAATAAAAACGACACGATACGACTAGTTTAGTTAGTTTACTAGTCATAATTAATGCCGAATTTCTCCATTGTCAAATTTATAAATTTATTTCAGTTTTTATTGGTCTCGCACTCGCAATAACAAGAATATCTGAAATAACTACCGTCATAGTCATTAATGTTGAGAATAACCAAAACAGCAAAACCTGTGCGTGCTCTGATATTTCTGCTCTTTCTTCTGGCGCCGATATGGTAAACAAATGTTGTCGCAAAAATCCAATTTGATATCACAATTCAAACAATGTTGCACGGAACGAATACACTTTACAAACACATTGCATTACATACCTGTTTCTTTTCATTCTATTTCCTTTTAGGCGACAGTAATAAATATTTGTAACTTTTAAAAAAAATCATGATTCTTTTTCACAAGCAACGCAGAAATCCCGGTTTGTGTTTTGTCAATTTTGCTGAATGTGCGGTGCGGTGCTTATGTAGTAGTTCTATCAATCTCACTATACTTCAGCAGCATTCCATCAGTTCTGGCTCTGGCTGACCATCTCATTTGATTTGAAACTGATTTGAGACCATTTCGTAATTTAATAGACAGGATAATTTAATATTAGTAAGCAGACACATGTGAAACTCGGACATTATTACTACACCTGTTACAGTTACTTAAGTTACATTTACATTGTATAAACCGCTGCGCTGGGAAGGTGCGGTGATGTGATAGGTGCAATTAACCTGGCCGCCATCACTTCTTGCTTAAACATGGAAGCATGCGAAAGTATTCAAAAAATTATTCAATCAATTTTTATACATTCGAACATTCCAAAACAAACTTGTCAAGGAACAAAAGATCTGATTTATTATTACGTAAACCTTTCTTGATATATGTACAAGCCCCGGGACCCGTGGATGTTCCGGCCGGTTATTTGCATGCTTGCACTTTTGAGGTGAACAAGAAGACTTGAAAATTACTTACTTTAATTTACTTAGGAAAATTACTTTTTTCTTTCCACTTTCCATTCCAAAACTTCATAAAAATCCTGAACCTACCATACTACCTCATCCATACTTTGCGTCCTATTTTACCAAAACATTATTGGCTAGGCCATCTAGTCTTTTCTCGCCGTCGACCCGATCGGATCCTGCTGTTGAGAGGTTTGATAAAATTCTTGGGTGTGCTTTTGGGAAGTACAGAGTGCGGTGAGGGTAGGTTCAGCAACTCGGTTTGTTGTGAATCTGAAAGTGAGTCTGAGTCTGGGTCTGGGCCTGCCTTGCCCTGGGCCGGCTTTGCCATTGCATTTTGCATTAGTTGGGTCGAATTTAAAGCAGAGAAGAGTCCTTTGCCCTCTTGGTTGTGGTGCAACTGCACTGCACTGGACTTGGACTCCCTACCACTTTCACTGAGTCAGGAATGCAGGGCTATGACTAAACTCATATTCCGAGGGCGGGTAGCACCACCAAACCAACCAGCTAAGCCAAGCTTCCTCCGGGTTGTAGTAGAACTCGTAGTATTCCAGACCAGACAGCCCAGACCCCAGCTCTCACTCTTTTTTGGACTCTTTTCTCCTCTCAATCTCATTCGCAAGCAAGAAGTCTGAGAAACGGGAGAGTCGGGCTTTTCGGTCTCTTCGGATTGTTCGGATACTTTCTCTCTGCCTGCTTCCACTCACAGCAAACCTTTGGCGAAATCAAATCAAAAGTCAAAGCCAACAGTGCAGTCAGTGCGGCAGTGAAAAAACAAAAAGAATTACGTAATTGTGCAATAAGTAAATATCAACAGCAATCAACGCCTACATACCTAACCCACCACCGACCCGCACAGCACACCTGATCTCATTTAATTGAGTCATTGGGCCGGGCCAAGATTCAGGATCAGATAACAACTTTACATTGACATTACTACTTTCTTTGTTTACATCAAGGAAGCCTTGACACTTGGCTGCTTGGACTGTCAAGTGTAGTGTGGTCGTGTGTGTTGTTATTGTAAAAGGTCAGACTTGACATTTCTTTGCTGTGGTTAGTTTGTGGTGAGCAGCTAGTTGTCCTGTCGGTTTCGGTTTTTTTATTGTCTAAGCTGTTTGCTTACGACTTGGTTGAGTTGGACTTCTTGAGTTACCGGGAAATGAGAGCACGTCTCTTGGGAACATCTTCCAATTGCATTTAGTATTTGGAAAGTTTTGGTGATTTGGTTGTTCGAGCAGGTAATACGTTCTTGCCGGGTAAATTTCTTTTTTTTGTGTTTTGTTGTGACAAAATAAATTCTATCAAGTGCAAAGGCAAGGGCTCTTTGGTGCTACTATGAAATTTTGAGCCGCTCTTGATTGGTACCCGAAGATAAGATTTTGTTTGACACATTGGTCAGATAAATAGAAATAATATTTAAGGTAAAGGTAATCAAGATCAGATAGAACTCGCCCGTTATTACAATCCAGTCTCCAGTGATTAGTGATTACATAGCCTTGAAATGCATTGGTCGAATTTTTATACTTTTGAGTTTGCTAACTACCAACTCGATAAATGTTTGGATTTGGCAGTCAGTAGAGTTTTAATTTGCGGCGAGAAATACATAAAAGATTCCTGGCCACTGGCTGGGATATGTTAATGTTGTGCTCGTCAGTTCTGTCGAAGTACTTCTCCAAACTGCAATCACAATTTTGATTAGACTGCTAGGATTACGATGGTTTCGCCTAAGTATTGGTGTAATTGGCACTTGACTACTAAAAATGAAATTTTGACAAGAAGTAAAACCAAAGTGTTAATAGTTATGGGTCTAGAACTTGCCTAAAAAACTAAGGAAGGAATAGGAAAATAGGCTTAGTTCGAGGCCTATTCCCAATCTCAAATCAGTTAATACCAGACAAGAGCGATTGGGCTTGATAAAAAACAACACAAGAATAGAATATTAATACAAAAATATTTCAATTGCAAACTAGTGCCCACAAATCCGGCGTTTTTGATGAATTTCCATTTTCAATGCACCAACCGAAAGCATTTAACCGAGTGCAGTGTGTGGTGTTAGAAGATACAACCTTCCTCTTATGATATCCGACAGCGCGTGTCTTATTACAATCTATGGGCACAACTTGCTCCACCTGACTGGAGAAGTCCCACTGGGGACATTCGTGTTCTTTTCTAGAATAGAAAATAGTCAATGAACTGTGCAACTGTGCAAACAATTCACAAAGGTCTTCAACCAACAACTTACTTTCACAATATGTATTAGGCAATCTTTGCCTTCTTTGCAAATGCAATGCATATCTCCTACCGATTTTCTTCTTTTAGGTTCGATCTTCTGGCATTCAAATTCATGACATTGACATCGTATAGTAAAGAGCTTGGTCTAGTGATGAGTATCAATGTTTTGAATATAATATCGCGAGAGATTGATATTCCAGAAAATCGTGTCGGGACCTATAGGGACACCGACTTTCCTGTTCCAGGGCAGGACTCCTGAAAAGTTCCTGCTCAATAGAAAAACTGTACAGTTTAGTTTACAAGTACTTTAGTTTGCATTGCGGCATTTTCAGCTCGAAATGAATGGTTGTTGTTGCCTCGTTGGTGGCTAAATTGCTTAATTGTGAAAGAAGTAATTTCTTAGTATAAATTATTTTTGCTTTTCGGGTCAATTGACCAGTCGAGAACATCCCTTTGATTGCAATTTTATTTCACCGTAAAAGATGGAAAGATGCTGGGTGATGGGTGATGGGTGATTCCACTAGATCTTGGCTAGAAGAAACACAGAAACAGCATGACTGCAAGTGGAACAGTGAGCAGGAAGAAAGTTTTAGCGAACACATGTTTTTGTGAGTGCCCTAGTCATCCTTGATAAGATAAAATTGTAAATAAATTGAAATTCGATCCGAGGTTAGAGGAAAGCTAAAGTATTGCATTAGTATCGTAAGCTGAGGCTTTGAATTCTAGAATGAGTCTACCCAACACACCCAAGCCAGACAAAGTCTTCTCTTCAGTGGTTAAATGAGAAGAATATTGGTTCACTTCACTCACAAGGACTCACAAGTCACAAAGAGGCTTTGCAAAAAGAACAGCTAGGAAGATTACATAAGCTGTATTATTGGATTTTCTCATCTTGTCTATGTCTTTTCACTCCATGTGGCCGGGGAACATTTAGCCTAAAGAAAATGGTGGACAAGTAAATCTAATTTGTCATCTTGATGACATTTCAGGTTCAACTATTCTGATGTGGAGTGCTGTGTTGTTGAACTAACTCGATCTTCACACGACGCAACACAACTACATATTTCATATGATCTAAACTGGAGAAGTTGTCTGAGCTGGAGAAATTGAGACTAAAAAATAGCAAAGATTCTACATAGACAGACGGTGACATTGTTTGGATGAAACTCTTCACATCTTCGCTTGTGTTGGTGTACGATGCAATACGACCGTAAACAAAAACAAAAACACGATTTGGACAATGTGCACTGTGCAGTGTTCGAGCTATAAGCTCTTACTCTCACCCTGAGGTCTGTGTTTATTGAACGCATTAAATTGTTTGCACACTTGAGATGACAAATGACTACTAATACTACTTGGATTGGATAATAGCGCTCTGCGTCGTTCTTAGCAAAGTTCTTATTTAGTACTATTAGCCTTGACCGACAAAAAGAAAGGAAATAGTGTGCCTGTTTGTTTACGCCAAAGGACTGGACTAATTTGGCAGCTTGAAATCGGATATTCAGCTTCGATAACCTTTTAGTATGTGACGCAAGTCTTCGATTGGATATTCGGAAGTGACATATCAAAAAATGTGCTTTAAAGGTACTGTTGGATGTGTAAGATTTGATTGTGATTTATACATAAGCTTGAAATTGTTGAAGTCAGTTGGTGAGCGAAGCAAATAAATTTGAAAAGTTGGTTTCTCTGTACTGGACGACATAGTTAACTGAAGCAAGTGCTTAATTTACACTTTTGTGGACTGGACTCGTGGACACGAGAAGATTAAGACATAAATTAAAAACTTTAATCCAGTGGGTCGTTTGTACAACATTCGCGATGTTGGTGTCGATGTCCGTGCAGTTACCACCATTCAACGCAAAGGTCAGTTCTATTTTGCTATCAGTGCTGAATCTTAATTCGTATTCTTAATTTAGTACACACTCACAGAGTAGGGTACATTACACGAAACACAAGCAAGCGCCAACACATGTACACGCATATAATTATCGTGCAGTGTGCACTCGTGCGAACTTTTCACTTTCCAGCGTTACTTGCCTGCCTGCCAATGACTTGACTTCCACCCAGCCTAGTCTTGGAGTCGAAGGCAATAATTTAGGTGATTTTGGCATAATTCCTCGTAGCGCTAGCTAGTCCACGTCTTACGCTGATGCTGGTATCCGAGTCCCGGGTATTTATAATGAATGGGGTATTAGCACACACAACGAAACGAAGCTCGAAAGTGTCGCAGGACCGGTGTGATGCAGTGTTTTGCTCGGAACACGGAGTATGGAGGGAGTCTTATTACATTACAACGCAGATGTGCGATATGATATGAGTGAGTTGAGCTCCACAAGACAAATAGAACTTCACCTAAGAACTTAATCCGCGCTGAGAATTCTAAGCATGTCTCAACACTTTGTCTCTCTTAATTAGTATTTTTACAATATTATCAGGAGAGTTGGGAGAGTGTGAGACAAGGGAAGGAAAAGGAAGGCGAGTACTAATTAATCATAATATATGGTGAAGCATAAGTTGTATAAGTAAGTGTGTCGACGACGAGATCTCGCTTCCCGCACCGCAGCACTTTCTTATTACCGGTTGGTGGTGGAACAATGAAATGACTTGAGAGAAAGGCAGGGCAAGGCCTAGCTTTCTTCTACTACTTTCCTTGCCTTTAAGTAGTTCTTGCGTCGCATGGCCTCTTAACCGAGCTGAGGAACTGGAGAAAGGCATAAACTACTTTGTGTAATTATACCTGTACCGTATGGCGGTGGCTACTAAAATATTGTCGTCGTCCACATCCAGAGGCACATTGTGAAAAGACTTGTGTCCTAGTCCTGACTAGCGGCCAGCAAGTAATTTGAACCCGTTGAAACTCGAAGTCGGAAGTCATAAATTGCCGCTCTTGTGTAAATTGTAATTATATTTTCTAAATAAGTTTTCATTCCATTTAATTGTGCCTTGGAACTCATGCCACGCGTGTGACGAAAATTGGAATATATCGTTTTGATAGTTTTAAAATTTGTTCGTTTAGGGAACTCAAGTTACTCTAGCAAATTAGCAACACTGAACTAAACGCAAAGTAAACGCAAAGCTTGAAGCCCAACATCGCCTGAGCTACTTTCACTGCATTGACGGTGGACGATAGTCGTTTCTTAAACTCTCTATTTTTGGGTGCTTTTTTGTCCCGAGGTTTAAGTTCTGGATTAAACGCAAATAATAGTAGTCCCTCTTTACTGTGGGTTCATAATTTCTTCGATCGATGGATGCGGTTGACACCAACGCCTAAATCTCGTAAATACATGTACATCGTCAACATGGCTGTGTTCCCGAGAAAGTTGAGTGTACGGCTGAACGACTGGTGGAGTTTCGAAGGGTTGCCAAAAAGAGCAGTTATTTGATCGCACTCCCCTTTCTGAACTCTCCCCATTTTAAGTTGCACCTCTGCTTTTGAAATAGACTTTCTCTGTGAGAGTGAAAGGCCTCAAACTATTTATTCGTATTCTCAAGACTCGAATCTCAAGTTTGCTGCTGAGATAAGCGCGTAAAGCGTTAGACTTTCAGAATGTGTCTCCCTTTGCCTCCTATGTGATCAAAAGGAGTAAGTATTCAGTATTGTGGAATTGAGCTTTGGGCATTGGTAGTGAGTCTGACCGGGCAGGCTCTGAGCTATTAATTAGTTTTGCGATTGTTAGGCATTTGAAGCACGACTGTTTTGTACAATGAATTAGCATATTGAGTGTGGAGAGCAATGAGGAATGAGGTTTGGACACAGGCAGGACTAGGAAGGTACTGGCGAAGGAGAGTGCCCTGTTCCTAATTATCACTCCTATTCCCTCATTTCTATGTCTGCCCTCAGTGCTGGAAAGCACCAGGCAGCAGACGGCATTTATTTTCACACTTGATTTTCATGTCACGCCTTTGCGTTCTTGGTTGTGAACTCTGCTCGATTCGACTTCACTTGGTCTCATCTATCCTTCCCTTTGTGCGCGGTCTTGCTTTGTTGGGAAGCGAAGGAAGAAGGGAGTCCCGGGTGCTTCTGATCCGAATTTTAGTACTTGGTTCGAGCTCTGAATGTTCCCGTTTTCGGAGAGAGAAGTAAGAATAGATGGGCACATTTTCTTAACTGGCTCGACTCGAGGGGATGCCGATCTTATATATGAAGAAAACCTCACACGTTAACGTCGGTTTCAAAATATTCGTTGTAATTTGAATTGATTTTGACGTAAACCTCAGGAAACTATCCACCTACACTACAAATTGTCCAATAAATTCAAGTCCGATCATGCAAACTGGCTTAGCCTTCTCAGATTCCTGCTCCTATTCGTTAGGTTTAAAAAGCTGTTTTTTGAAAAAAGTTACATGACGTGAACGCTTAACTGTTACAGCATTTAGAATATCTAATGTTCTAAACCAACCTGACCAGAGTGAGCGAACGAGTCGAACAAACGCTAAACTGTAGGATCTATGATTAATATAAAAGACTACAAGAATGGGGATTGTGTGAGCAAAACGTAATAGAGTTATGCAAACCAGTGACGACATTGACAACAAGAGGTATTACGTAGACGTGCCATTACGCTTTCTTCTATCATCTCTATCGATCTAATTATTAGCTACGAAGTGCAGAAGGTTTTATTAAAATTCAATTCGAGGAGAAAGTGAATTAGGTTGCTGCGATCTCTCGAAATTTACTCTATTCCAACATTGAACACAAATACCTCTCTCTCATTCTCATCTGAGAGTAGCGTATTTAACATAACACGAGGGAAATCTACTACTGCCACTTTCACCGCTGGAGAAAGGCTGAGGCGAGAGACGAGCAAAGTGTTGAAGTGAACACTCAAGGAATTAAATTTGTGAATTTAGGCTTTCTCTTCGCTGTGCAGTGCAAGGCACTTTGCTTAACATTATTGATCCTGACTGCATGTAATCAAGAATGACTTGGAGTATGACTTTTCAATTTCATTTCTACACAATATACTACTTCATAGTTCGTACGACAAAGATATTGGCAGCTGTGCTCGCTTGACGGCAGAGTGTGTGGTATGCTGGGCCACACCAACCGACTCGTGAATTCGTCGAATGTAATGAAAATTCCATTCCTCAGAAAAATATGTGGAGAAAGTGGAAATATGATGAAAAATACCTTGACGAATGATGTGATGGTTTTATATGAATGCGTGCAGAGCTTGGGCAGTCAGTATAGTCTACGTACGTACGTGGACGAGAGTTTAAGTCTCAACTTCGATTTAAGGAGTCAAATCGACAAGGCCAAGCCATAAAAATGTGAGTGAGCCGATATTTTTTTTGCTTTATTTTTTTACGTTGAAAGTGCAGTGCAGTGTGGTTGATGTAGAAAGAGAAAGCAGTTTGGGAAAGCAAGTCAATGCTTTCCAGCTTTGCAGGCAGTGCGAGTGCGGCGACTAGGAAGGAGCGAGAGAGCAGAGAAGCGGAGTAAGCAGTCGGCAGGATTTTTTCTCTCTCCCAGCTTGAAACTCCAACATGAACACGAAATCGATAGAATTTTTCATGTTTAATGTATTGGGCCGATTTGAGAGAGAGAGAAGCGGACACCGACGTAGGTAACGTTTGTAGCGTATGGACTAGTACAAACTACAAACTACGAAACGAAAACCTACCTATGCGTAGCGAAACACTTGCATACAAATAAAATGGATGGATGGGTAGCCAGTAGTTACCAGGTTGCATTTCATATGTGCCGAGCCGCCCCTGTTTACTTTACAGTTCAGCTGGGCTCCAGAGTAATTCATTTGACTGGCTACAGTTCAAGTAAAGAATGTGAAAGCTCGAAGCTCGTGCCTTTTGAATTGGATGCGTGCGACGGTATTTATAGACCCCTTGGTTCACAACGAACGAACAAGTCCGAAGCTCGACTTTCGACTACACGTACAATTTACTGACAAAAGTTGACCCATTTGGAGGTAGTTAGGATTGAGGGTTATTTTCCGTGTCTATGGCAACAGTGAAGATTCTTTTGCTTGAGAACATTGTCATTAGACAGGTATGTAGCCCGGCAGTGGCAGTTCAGTCATAGGTTCGACAAGACGTCCATGGAAGACTTTTGGGGCTCCAAGTCGAAAAGAGGGAGAGAGGACTTGAGCTTGAGATACAAATCTATCTTGACTGAACTAGGAAAAGAGAAAACGTACATGGATTTTATTTCTTGCCGGTCCAGTCCGGGCTTAGTCTAGCTTTCTTTTGTGCTGGAATGAAGAAAGCCTTATTATTATTGCTCTGTTCTGGGCTTCTGCTCCTCTCTCCTTTGCATTGCTCTGTATCCGTATCGTACTGTGCTGAACTGAACTGAAAATGCTGGCGGGTAGATAGGTGGGTCGCTAGGTTCTTCTTGTATGGCCTGTTTCCTTTTTCTTGAGCCTCAGGATTTGTTCAGAATAAAGTGGAGCGATCATTTAGGAGAGTACCTTAGGTACTCAGCTGCACTGTTGAGCACGGACCAAGGATCTTCTTGGATTCGGCAAATGGAAGATGGGATTTCTCTTCTCTCTGGGTGTGCAGTGTAATACCGTGCAGCGCAAGAGGAAGAAATGTCATTTCAGAATGAGAGGACAATGTGATGTGATAGTATCGGTTGGTTGGTGTCTGGCTGGGTTCTGAGAGGCTATACAAGGAACGCCATGTGATCTGTTATCTGTTTCTAGAGTATTATGAGGATGATTATTGCTATATTATTGCGCACCTAGTGTAACTGGGCGTCCTGGAATATTACCTATTGCATCGGTTACCTAAGGAGCACATATAAAAATGGATCGGTCGGCAGCCTGGAATCAGAGGCGTGCTCTCATAGGAGCTACGGCCACAAAAATTGTAGTTGTCCTCAGAGGAAAAGAATACTCCAAAGAGAAAGTACTAGCCAGAGGAAATTCGCAACAGCTGCTTCTTCCTAGTGAGTATCTTAAAAGTCATTTAGTATCGTTTTCCGCTTTGAGGACTCCTTTGGCTCAGAAACTAGAAATTATGGTGGGTCCTGGGTCGTCTCGTTTATCTTCGGACTTTCACTTTGGTCTCAGTCTCGAAGCAGCGTCTTCTTGTACGGAATGATCGAAACGTACGAAGGAGCAGCCATTTGAAGTTAATGTCGTCAAGTGGAGATTTGAACGACCAAATACATTGGTAATAATACATGGTGACATAAAAAATGTGGAAATGTTCTTGGTTGGTACTAGAATGTTATACTTGGAAATGTAATAAAAGTAAGGGATTCATTTGGTGAACCACCAGCATCATTCGACTCACACTATTAGATAGCAAAGAGACCTGAAAATGTATTTATTTGGATGAAATGCTTGTTTTCTACGTAGGTGGTTAGGTAGGAGAAGTAGAAAGAGGAGCGAGCCTAGGTTGGAAGGATAGATTGTCTGATTCCCGTTAACGGGTACTAATGCGATTGCTTTGGTATCTAGCCATCTCTTCTCTCTACGTATGATTTAATGTTTGGGAAGTGCGGAATGTTACCGCATTGAATTGAGGAGTACACGGCAGATTATTTTAAGGGGCGTTTGGACAGTTTGGAAAGGCCCTTGAAATGTCAACATATGGACATTGGATTACCTTGTTTGTACTAACTTGCAATCCAATTGATTTGCATTTGCATTGAGCAGTGGCTGAAACCATTGGAAAGCACATGTAGTGCATGTGGCATACATCAATTGCATGGCTTGGCTTGGATGGGCAAACATAAGGACAGGCGCTCGCTGGCTCGTTGTAAGTGTACCCTCTTCCTAAGGTGGGTTTTGGATTGAATGGAATTTGAATGTATGGAAGTGAAAGCAAAGTCGGGTCTGGGCGACTGGTTACGTCCGAGTATTCAAAGCTGAGCTGGTTTGCCAACTAAATATTTTATGAATGCTTGGTTTGTTCCTTAGCTGAAGTCTTGATTATTAAGAACAAGCAAATGTACTGAATGGCGCCTAGAATGCATAAAGGTATTGTATAGGATTGTTTGTTTAGAAACTAAAGGGTTTGTCGTCATTTTGCTTAAAGAAGGAAAGTATCTGTCATGATGCGATGCTACACAAGCAATGGTTGAGATTATTCCCAAGTTTGTTTATGGTTCGTTTTGCATGCAATTTTACTTTAAGTTTTACAGAACGTGTGCAAGAAGTGAAGAAATTTATACTATACGTTCTAAAAGTGTAAAAAAGCAATGATAATTCGGAGACCTGATTTGCTGTGAAGTACGTGCTAAATCTGGTTGAGGATAAATCTGAGGTACTATTAGATCCAGTCAAATTAAATTGCTAACTTGTCACTGATAGCTCTTCGTCTTCCCTGCCAATGAAATGAAATTGCGATCAATCATTGCTGGTCTCCTGTTTACGATTTTCGGAGGCGCTACTCGGCTACTCTCCAACCATACGCACGAGGTAACTATTACAGCTTGCTCAGATTTATTGCCAGTCTCGCTCGTTTGACAAAGTAGTGGAGCCGAGTCCGTTCATCTTCCTGGGGCTGGTTGATTGCATTTAAGGGGCTAGAGTTAACGCAATGAACAAAAGTTGGCGTTAGAGAGTCAGGCAGGAATGCCCGTTGAGGAGCAATAGAAATGAGATGTAAGAAGAAAATAAAATGGAAGGACACCTTGGATTGTGTACTCGCATCCATAAATAGATTGTGAAAGGAGAAACACTCCTCTAGGGTGTGCTAGTATTAGGACGTTTATTACATGGACTCATGACTCTGGGATTGGGCCTGGGTGTGAGGTGACAAATGAGCCTTGGCTTTCCTTACCTTCCTAGGCCTGCCATGGCGTCTGAGTATCAACCTTGCCACTTACTTTCTCCGTAGTACTTCACTCCAGATAAGCCAACCCAGCCAGCCAGGTACAAGAACTGTTTGCTCCAGCTTAACTTTACTTTTCTACTTTACTCGTACACTCCAACCAACCCAATTCCTAGTTGCGAACGAACCTACCTACCTACATACATCTAAAAGTTTACTTGTCTCCTTGCATGTCTACTCTGCAGTAGAAGCGATCCCGAACCCAGTATTTGTTACCAGGAAGGTAATGCAGACTATGGTATTAGGACTACTAAGGTGCTCAGAAGGCTTTTATGTTCCCCATCTCCATCATATTTTATTTCACTCGTCGCGTCGTGCGACTCGGGTCTGCCGGGGCCAACACCTATGCGAGAATTGTGTAGCTCAACTTATTTATTCGAATTACTTGGTGTCTGGAATATTTCCATCCTGGACGGAGCGTAACGTTCAGTTCTTGGCACAGTAGCAGAGATCGAGCGTATAAGAATGTCTGACGAGGAGTTGTGCTCTCACGCTAGAAGTTGAAGGGTTAACTGGAAGAACAAATAATATTTGTGCACAGCACAATTTGGGTCTAGGTTAGGCAAATAAGAATGCGATGCTGGGCTCTGCATTGAGTGCGCACTCGAATAGCTCTGGTATCACATGCCTGCTTGAGGGAAAGGAGCAATACTTTCTCTCACCTCAGTAAAATGGCTGATTGGCGTCCGAGAAGTCTCATGCATGAAATCCTAAACCCAGAAGACAAAAGTTCAATTTGTGAACTCGTATTTGATGCGATGCGATTTTGCCTGAAGTTTGGAAAAAGTTTTTTGTCTTTCGAAATGGAAGGAGGATTGGTTCAAGACAACTGTATGGCGCTGTCTGTTCATCCAACTCTGCTGTACGGCGTAGTGGGATTTTGTGATTGTAATGTAGGATTTTTTGAAATGTAGGATTTTGCATGAATTCTTCTAGTAAACTGCGAAACTGTTTTTAATATTTTCAGCAGTGTTTGAGTGTTTTCAAAATTGACCGCAGTGTAGGCTACGGATTTCGTATTTCTAAGAAATCACGTTGCTTGACATTTTAGTATTATGCAATACTACAGTGGTACTGCTAATTTACGCATTAACTGCTTGAGCTTAATGGCATGCTATCTCCCAAGTAGAAAATGACACTTTTAGCAATCCCTTTTTTTCGATTTAAGAAGGTTCCCAAGCTCCGGAATTGGAGTGGGGGCTGCGGAGGTGTACTTGAATGGGATTCTTTTTTCCAAATGGTTCCCATTTCCAACATGTCATCATCATCCCCATCATTCAGACTTTAATCAATGAAATGAGAGAAGATGAAAGCGTGCCCCTTTTTTATCAGCACTCACTGAAGAGTGTGAAGACCAGTTAGCTGTCAACCAAGTTTGTAACATTTGTGCTGACTCGCACATGGTTATGAAGTAAATCCCAAAGGCTAACCGAGCGGTATTGGTGGTAAGGCCATACGCCACACACGGTTTTAGGAACTGCATTGGTTACAACCCGTCAACTTCGTCGACCAAGGAAAGGAACCGATTCGTATTCGGTTTTCGGTGGAATTGCAAATTCGGTTTTCCTTGCCACCCGCCGTTGTAGTAAGAGCACAGCTTTAGTTTTACGGTAATGTCCTTTCAGCCCCGAGATCCTGGTTGAATAGAACTTCTCGTTTTCTGTATCTACACTCAACACATTAGATGCTGACGCAGGCATTGCATGCGTTGGATTGCAAAGGTTTTGGATTTCTATATTTGAAGTCAGAAACGTTGGAATGAGAAAAAACAGAAGTCCACTATACTACACACGTCCGTGCTGTGCCAGGCCATGAATTGTCCTTTGAACGCAATAGAATGAATGTTGAATGCCTTTGCTCTCGTCTCATCTCCTCATTCCAACCAAATGAAAAGAGATGAGAATTGCTGAAATGTGAAAAAGTAGAAATCTCGAGTCTGCAGTGAGTCTTGACTTCTGAGTCGTCTGAAGTCGGCTGGCAATGAAAGTCCTACAGTCTAAGATACAAAGCAAACATGCCCACAGGTTTTGGGCACTTCTTTGATCCAGTACTGAAAGGACATCAGACCGCAGAATTTTGAGTATTCGAGAAATTTGCAGAAATTATTCAAAGTTGGTCTTGCTAGAAGCGATGCGGCAAATTGCGAATTGTTGAAAGAGCCGGTGAGTCATTGTCCACTAGTATGCGCGGTGTGTGGTTTCCCCACATGCATTAAGAGCGAAAGAGGTCGAACTTTGTCGGTATGCATGCTCTCATAAACTCTTTCTCTTAATAAGTTTTTGCAAATTTTCATTTCTCATAATATGAGGAGCATGACTCTCTGCAGATCCATTTGGCTTTATATCACATTCAGCATGTTCGCTAATGGGCTTAACGCCTGAGCATAAGCTGTGGGAGTTTGAAATGAAGTGTCTCGGTCGGGCTGAGCTCTTCTGTATTAAAGTGAAAGCCTTTTGTGTGGAGGAAGTTGGTAGGAAGAAGGAACTCTGTGGAATGATATTTTATTCAAAGAAAACCTCATTCTACCTTTTGAATATGTATCTGGGATCTTGACTACTTGCATATCTGTGTGCTAAAGTAAATGCAAGAAATATACATTCATCCTTTGCCCTGGTAGGTTGAGTTGGGTTGTACTTTATAAGGAAATCTCTGAGCCTGAGTCTTGAGTGAGATGAGAAGCAGTTATTCACAGAACAGAGTTTCCCTACACAGCACTGCTGCCAACTACTGCCTGCGATTCTCTACATTTAGGCGTTACGCTCTACGGTTACACTTAAGGATTTACACTTGCATTCAGTCAGAGACGTAACGAAGAGAAAAGCAAGAGCAATCCGACAGAAGCTTGACTCGGTTTTTTGCTTGCTACGATGCGATGGTCTTGTTGGTTGGTGTTTATATTACATGATATTGGATTCTGCACCCATACACGACAATACTGTGTGCACTAAGCACTGCGAACATCTGGGTTTTGCTGGTTTCCAGGTTCTTTTTAATTCCCGCAGTTAGGAAGTCGTCGAACTCTGAAGTCTGAACCGACCAAGTTTTAGGAAGAAATTGTTTATGGAGATTCGTAGATGCTATGCCAGTGCCAGAGTGAGGTAGAGTAAAAAATGAAGAAGGAAGCAAATTATAAAAATGGTTTCATTTCATTTGCAAAAGTCTCGAGAATTTGAGACAAGTACAGGATTGCGGGGCCGCCCATTAGCTTGTTTCATTTTATGGGAAAGTCCATCTGTACGCACTGTTTAATTTGGTTTAGGAGCTTGATGAAAACAGCAATCGCGCTGGGTGTCTTGACTTGTGAACTTACAGCAACAGCAGCTGCCTTGTTAGTCCAAATGAGATGAGGAGGCAGTGAACTGCAGAAATCTAAATTCGGACTAATTCGGTTTTCGGGCTTAGTGCCCAAGGCTTTTCTGTTTTGGTTGAGTTTTGTTTACTTTCACGTGGAACCCATGAAACTTTTAGAAATTTTAATGCTGCCGCTGTCTCCACTCGCATCGCTTTCACTTCATTATCAATACATAAATTAGAATTGCCGATATCTATACACCAGATCAACGAAAAATATCATGAACGCCACATGAATGAATAGAAAAAGGAGTGAAAGCGTGAATGAAGAGAAAGTCTGTCAACGCAAGAATTTAAATTAATCTGATTTTGTTTCGATTTTAAAAGCAGTGCACTGCAGTTTCAGCTAATCCAACTGTTTTTGAGTGGAGTGATCTTAACTCCAAAACTGCCGAATTTGCTGAATGTGAACTTTGAATTTTATTTTGTCAACCAGCGCTAGGAATATCTCAACTTGTAAATGCTTGTTTATGGTACGGTAAAATTGGAGTGGTGGAATTAGTCAGTTCAGCTTCGACCTAGCCGCACAGCCCAGTTTATGGTTCAAAGTGAGAAGTTTTTGCTACTGTCAGCGTTCTGAGTTCTAATCCAAATTTGGAAATCGTGGAAGCAAAGTTTCTCAAGTAGGAGATTGTCCTCAAGTGTAAGCGACTGATTTGCCAAAAGCTACCTTGAACCCACTCCAACTGTTTGCCTTTTGCCGTTTCAGTTTTTATTTTCCAAAATAAAATAGAATTTCTCGTAAACAACGCTGCATCTCCTTCCACTCTCCTTCCCCGAGTCTCGAGTCCGTTGAGTGACTTGGTTTTCTTCTGTATGGATTGAGTAGAGAACAAACGAAGTTGCTTTTCTTGAAAAAGAGAAAGGAAAGGACAATGGATTGCATTTATGTACACATTCTTACGTACAGTGAGAGTAAAAAAGAGGAAATCAAAACAGAAATGAAATGCTCGGCTCGGTTGGTTGGTTTGGCGAAGAGTCAATTGAATTCAGCAAGAGTTGAATTTTTTCCCCTTCTTGCTTTTGCTGAAGAAAGTCTGGAGGAGTGGAGTCAGCCTCTCTCTCTCGATTCATCTTAACATGTTGTAATGTTAAGATGTTTCGTTTCTTTGGAATAAAGCTTGAGCTCTCTGCACTTGTTGTTTCAAGGAATCTTAGCTTGTGTTGACTTGGAGTATCCAAGACTCAAGTCTTCCATGTTTATTTCTGATTTCTGTAATGCGAAGTGCAGTGCAGTGGCCTGAAAAGTCGTCTGTGTAGTGAGAACAAAAAGGGTTCAAGATTACGAAATGCAAAAACGGACGGTAGCCAGTAACACTAACAAGTAGGTATTTTGCTGAAGATTATTCCAGCAATCATAGTTTGTGGTGGAATTTTCACTTAAAATGAAATGGAATTCATGAAGGGGGGGGTGCATGTGCTAAGTACGCAAGTTAAATTTTGATATGAAGTTATTTTGAGGCTTTTTGAATTTTATCACAATTTATTTTTATTGCACCAATTAGTTAAAGCTAAAATTTTTGAATTAGACTTACATGTACGTGTTAAATATGTTTTGATGGTGTTACTTGTATTCAGTCGAAAGGAATAACAGATTTGCGATGCGGAATGGACTAGTTTTTCTTGGTTGGAGTTGCGAGAGAAAAGATGAGCAGACTAGATAAAGAAATACTGTGGGTTGTACCCTCTCACTTTAATGTCAAATGTGTGTTCCTGACACTTCAAAAGATGTCATAATGATGAAGTTGGAGATTTGAGGATCCGACGAAGTCGGTGGTGGTTCCTTTCCTATTGTACCCACTAACCCGTCAAGTGCATTGTATTGTTAAGTATATCCTGGACACGGGATTTGAGATATACTTACCAAGGGTGGGTCTGAGCAAAAATCATAGAATCATACCTAGAACTCGGATTTGTTATGTAAAAATGCAAATATGTAGCGGGATTCAGTGGTTCTTTTTATCATGTTTTTCATGTTCAGCGTTCGCTAAAGTCAAACTATGTAAATGTGTGGGTGGCATTAGAAAGATAATAGACCAAACCAGCAATACATTTTTTAGGCACTGCTTGCTTTCACCAATGTCCCTTTGGCGTTAATTTGTATGTTTTCTAGTCGAACCTAAAATTGAATCTCGCGAACTGAAGATCTGTTAGGAGAAAGATTCGGCAGACATTCGCAATTTTTCCACCGATGAAGAGTACAGCAGTGAGTAGTGAAGTACTACTACTACTACAAATCAGTGAGCCGTCAGTGCCAGATCGATTTTCGATCTGAGTTTCCCATCCTTTATTCACATAATACACATCTACAGGGTGATTTTAGTAGGCATAATTTGGCTGTAGAAATTTGAGAAGAGTCGAATTTCCCGAGTTTCTCACTCCTATGGACTGGTTTTCATTTATAATGAGCTGGCCCCACTCCATGGACTCTTGCCTCCCTCCAGGCCTGACATTTCCACATTAGGCAATTCCATTCAAGGAATAATATCTCGCCCATTCCTTTTGTCTATTTGAATTTGAATGTGGGATCCGAGGAGAAACTACGCCGAGATTGGATGGAGTGGAAGGAGATGGAATAGAATTGGAAATAGTTTATTTTGTCTGCCTTACGGAATCTACAATGCTGAGAGTTGAGAATGGAAAATCCAAAGAATGCTCTCCTAGCAGGATAAATGCGCATGTTAGTCGATATTTATTGCGTTGTTTCGTAGGTTGGGTTTAAAGGAGGCGTCCTGAAAAAAAGTAAGGGTCATTCTGATGCCAAATTAACGCGCAAGTATGATTTGATTAAAATAAGACATTTCATAATTTCCTAATTTTTCGGATGAACTCTGGACTCCGTTTTACTGATATGATGTGGTCAATATTGGGCACAACTTTTTCACAGAACCTCTACAAGCATTTGTAAATGAGAATGGAGTCGTAATACTTGTGTGATGTACACTAGATTGGGTAATTTAAAATTAAGGTTACTGCTTGTATACGTACAATGTTTTCACAAAAGCGGGCTGCTTGCGTTGCCCAAACCCTCCCGAAAACAAGTGTGGCTATCTCCGGCTGGAATGTTATTTACGAAGCGATGTACTTTGCTCTTGGGACAAGTTTCTAGTTAGTAAACTCAAGTGAATCCTGGTTCTGCGTTGTTGTTAAGTGTGATTCTTCGCCATCACCACTCCGAAGGAAATAAACTCTGCCATGGTAAATACATTGGAATTTGGAATGCCTGATTTAGAGAAACCGACAGAGAATGGAGTACGCCAGCAAGCACCAGGAAGGAGTTATTGAACGAGGAAATGTTTGAACTGAACTGAACTGAGCTGTGGGAGTGGAAAAGGATTTTCAGAATAAATGAATACAATTTTGAACCGGTTCGGGTTCTAATAATTCAGGAGAAAGCATCAGAGAGCAAATGGAGTGTACAGAGGCAGAACTTGGTAGAAAGAATAGAAACGACTGTCTAATGAAAATTGGGATGGATGCCTGTGTGAGTGAGGGACAAAATGAAATTGGTTTTCGTTTAGCTAACCAAAGTTGCTACGTACGGATCAGAACAACCTACAAAGTGTACAAAGCAGAAGTTTCAATTTGATTCTGTTTGGGGTTAGGCCGACAAATTTATCTGGATGCCTAAGTATTGAAATATAGAAAGGAATGCGATGGTTCGAGAACCAAGTAAAATGAATTTGGTTTTCAAGGTTCACAGTCAAAACTTTGTCAGAAAATTGTTGCCCGGATTTGCTTTCATTGGTAGTGGGTAGTGTCAGTTAAGAGCGTCGAATATACGGATTCCACTCCTTAAATAATAAAGCGTTTTGGCTGAGCTGAGACTGAGACTTGTTTAACTTAGCTGAAGTAGAGTAATTATAATTAATTTTCACCGGATTCTGTTTATGGTATGGGAGAAACATTTGGTTCCTCCTCGTGCTCGTTACCCCCGCGGTGATGCTTTGTGTGTTGCCCAAACTTAATAAGAGGAAGTGGATTGCAATATTCCGTAGATCAGGAAAGGGAGGGAAGGGTGGATCCATTGAGTTCATTATTACAGTGGTACGGAATTAAATAATCATGTTATGTGTCGACCAGGAGGCAAAATATGTAAGTAATAAGTGCATGTGCCCACCCTTCCCTGCAGATAGGAATGGAAAACACGTGCCGTGCCGTGCCATACTGCAACAACAACTGAAATTAGACTGACATTGCACTGCAAAGGAAAGCCCAAAATGCCCTACATGCAAATGCAACCGAACCACCGATGTAATTTCGGTCTTTCGGATAAGTAGGGAAGGGAAAGTAAAAATATTATCCAACCCGGGCGTGACATTGGTGGGGGTGCTCCGTTAGTTTTTGGAGTGAGATTGCACAGGAGGGCGAGGAGGATATGCCATCCGTAAATCAGGTTAGTATGGATTTCCATGGCGAGTACGTGAGTTGGGTGATATGACAAGTACGACAGGCCGAACGAAGACTTCTTGAGCAGCAGTCACTCGAGTTTGAGGTGCTCACCAAACCATGCATGGTCTCTTTATTCGTCGCGGTCGTGCCGTGCCTGAGCTATTTGGTTGAATCCGATCCGATGATGGCCAAATGGAGATGACGCATTGGATCTGAACGATCGTGATTTGCACCGAATACAGAAATGTCAAAATCAAAGGAAGGTAGAAGGGTGTCTCGGTCTAGTCAAGCATTAAAGCAGTCAGGTCTGTTGAAATGTCTTGCTTCCTACTATTCTTGATTTTTAAGAATATTTTCTTGAACCTAACTAATGCGTCACACTTAAAAGAATTTTTAGAGATTTGCACTTGCGTTGTGCTCGAGCTAAAATTTGGAAGCAACACCCTGCTACTTTCCCTTAACTCATAGATAGATGACTGAGTGAAAGTTGTGGTAGAAGGTAGTTGGGTAAGCCCATAACTTAAGCTGGTTCGAGGTTTGGAGATAGACGTCTAGTTTTCTGCATCGCAAGCAACAGCAGCAGCAGGAGATTGTGTAAAGTATGTTGGTTTTCCGTGCTCTCTGCTACCCGTGTACCATTTCCGGCATCGGGACGAGCTTCGGTTCTCCAGAACTACAGACGGTAGTCTAAAGTCTAGTAAAAAGGACGAGAATTTCTTCTTGGGTGCGGAAAAGAACTTGTACTCGTACGGAATATAGGAGAGATTTATGAAGTTGATGTTGCACACTTGTTCGTGGTGCGTGATTCCACTACCACATGGATAGATCTGTTTTGATTTGATTGAAACGGACGATGGATGAGTTGATAAACGATGTCTCCTCATTAAAGATGATGTCTCCTCATTAAAGATTTACTTTCATTTAGATAATTTAGTTGGCGAGGTCTAGCCATTATTGTAAAATTTTCTGTTTAGTACTCGTAGTGGGATGAAGTAAATCACGTACTGTGTATTTTCACTGTGCTCTGCCTTGTCAAATTCGTTGTTTAGATAAGACTCAGTTGGACGACAAATCGAATTTACGAATTGTATCCTTTTGACTTGCATTCGTCAGCAATCAGTTCACTTTTGCGTTACAATTTGAAAGAGTTACGTGGTCTCTTTGCTGTGAATTGGCAATTTCAAATAAAATATGCGGTGAAAACTTTAGTGTCGATTCCACTTGGATAAATCGTCATGTGGTAAGCTCGTTCTCGTCCTTGGAGGAACTCAAGAGCTGAAATCGTAAATATGGTGAGCAGTTGGCTAGAACAGACGAACTTCCGTCCCAAGACTCTCTGAATTTTGCTGACTTGACTCATACAGATTTTTACGCATCGTTTGGATTTCTGCGTGGGCTGAATTTATGTTTCAAGTGTGAGCCCAACGTCGCCGCCATTCCGCTCGGCCTACTATTGCTCACCGTTGACTTCACGAATCTGTAAACTCGAAATTGAAAACTCGTCGCTTTACGACAAAATTATTGGAAAAGAAAGAAAACTTTCTTGGAATTGACGCGTATTCCCTAAGCCATTCAAATTTGGATTTTTGTTTTGTTCAGACATTCAAAAAATCAAGAACGACGTTCACTATCTAGATATTAGGAAAGTTCTTTTCCTATTTTTTGGAAAAACGGTCAGTTGAGTTGAATTTGGGAGAATTGCACTAATTTGTAATATTGGAGTCACGATCATTTGCTAAGTACGTGTCAGAAATTTAATGTCTGCCCAAGTCATCCAGTGCTATTCCCAGAATAGGTTGATGCCATGATTCATGGGAATAATATTTAATTTTTTTAGACAAATTCTAATTTAAAATATACTTCGAGTTCGAGCTGAGCGAGTGGAGGGCACACGTGAGAGTTTGTGGTAAACAGGATTAATTTGATAGCTGCATACAAGGAGAAAGCATGGGTTGACGGCGTCTTGAGTTGACTCGTGCCAGGCAAAGCATGTAATTGAAAGTCCCACTAGCAAATAGAATGCGGAACAACTTCAAAAGGAATGCCAATTAAAGTTCGGGAAAGCGAATGGAAAAGTACATCCAAGTAAGTACAAGTGGTACCACTTCTCCTGACAGCCCCTTTCTCTGGGTCTTCCTTCGTCTCTTAGCCAGAAGGACTTGGTAGAGAATTTGAACTCATTTCATTTCCTGTGCGCAAGGGCCCCATAGGTGGAGAATAGAATTGTGACGCTCGACAAAATTGGATTGCGAGGTCTTGAGTTCAGTAGAAGTATGAACGGAGAGAAAGAAAGAAATAGGACAGTCCTCGAGTCCTTCGTGTCTTCTGCCGATGACGACCAACATCAACCTTTGTTTCTGACTGATTGTGAGTGGATTCGTGGACAGCCCGCGGCATACTCTCCAGAAACTAGTTTTGAAGTTATTGCTGTATGCTGTATGACTATGTGCATTCTTTCATATTTACACTTTGGTTAGGCTTTACTTCTGGTTCAAATGATTTGGCTGCGAGAGTAGGCAAGGGGGAGGAAGCAAGTCACGGCACGGGGAAAGTGATAGGAAAGTAATTTGAATTTAGGTTAGGTTGCCGGTGCTGTTCTGTTTCAATTTATTTGAAGTTAGGTTTCTGTCCTCAAAACTTGAAGGAGCTATTTGAGAGTCGCATGGAAAATACGGAGACAAAGATAACATGGTTTGTTGGAGTAGTAGTAAAAGGAAAAGAAGGGAAGGAGTTGACGGGAGAGAAAGCAAATGCTTTAGCTCTTCTATTAGTGCTAATATAATGAAATGGGTTCGGGTACTTGGTACTCAGTCTTTTCTTCCGGCCAAGTCTCATCAGAACAGCTGAGGAGGAATTCGGTGGAAGAAATTTGGGAGAAGGAGGTAGGGCATGTAATGTAATGTAAGGATCCAAGAATACGGTATACAAGAATAATAGGAAACATGTAAGGGATACGAGTACGATAGCTAGGGAAACGATGAAGAATGTCATTTTGGCGGACGGAGCGGAGCCTCTCTAGTGTAAGAAATGGATCGTTTTAGATCTTGTTAAGTGTGCCCTTGCTAGGCTATTGGAAACTATCAGGTGACAGGCGACAGGGAACCATTTTACTTTAGAATTTCATCTCTGGCTTAAAAAATAAATCCAAAACCGGAATCGAGCCAACTTGAACTGTTTTTGCAGGAATACGAGTACCCGTCCGTCATGGGAAGTAGACAGAGCATTCGAATTTGACACTTTAATCGGTATTCAGAGTGGAGGCACTTGTTGGTGATTTGATGGATGAGTGTATATGAAGGATTGGTGTCTATTTCTAAGTAATTGGTTTGACAGGAGTACTTGCTCGGTTTGCTGGAATCTCGACTTTCCCCTGACTAAATTGGCGCGGTTGAGGCTAATAGGGCAACTGTATTCAGAAAACTTGAAATTATTTGTTCGGTTTCAAAGCTGGAGCTGTCCATTCAATATGAATTACTTTCAAGATTTGGAGCTCGATTTGATATTCAGAAGAAATACTACAAAATAGAATGACGCAGAGGTCAGGTAGCCATTTCGGTGATTTCATTTTATCTAATGGATCGTATTTCTCCAAAAGAACAGATTTGAACTTAAAGCTAGATGTTTTTAGCTGTGTACATTCTATGAAATTTCTGTTATTTATAGCGAGTTCGTGTAAGTCTTTGCCTTGCTTTAGCATTGGGTCAAAAATTCCATCCTGTGTGCAAAGCAATAGCTACATAGTGAAAGTGATTCCAGGGAAAGCCAGCCGAGTCACGAATAGATCCATTCCATTTCCATTCACTTAAAGAGTTGACTGGAGATAGATATTGGTTGGATAGTTTGGACAGTTTCGAGTAGGCTGGTGTAATTTTGTGATAAATCTGATATTGATTTTTACCAGAATTTCAATCTAATTTATAAGGAAATAAATCCTCCTAATATTTTTGGGAAAAAAACTTTGTCGTCTATCTTCTTTTTGTGTTTTTAAATTTTATTCAAAAAATGGGGAGGTAAGGTCCACTCGCTGCAGTGCAGCCCGAGTCAGTCTTCGAGTACTCTGGAGTTTGATTTGTAGCATTGAACGTTCATACAGTTCGAGGATGGTCATTGGGATACTCAAAATTTTGAAATTGGCAACCCCATATTGAAAACGGCTTGGTTTCTTTAATTGAGGCAAGTTCAGGGTATTGTTACAACTCTAAATTTTTAATCCACCACCATATGTTTAAGTTTCAATGAGGATCATCAGCCCAGTACTCCAGCGAAAGTGGAACGTGGAAAGTTGAGTAGACAACTGCAAGGAGAGGTCCTGAGTCCTGACGTTACTTTTCATGAAGGCTTTCAGTAAGTCTCGTTGACACTTGAAAAAGTGCACGGTTGAGTTGAACGTTAAATTTTATCTCTGCTCACCTAATCATAATTTAGAGATTAGCTCAGGTTTGCATTTCCATACTTTGAGAGATCCTGGTGGAAAAGTTTTGAGGGCGCTAATTTGTTGAGTGACGCCTCCTTGAAGAGGCACAAAGAATAGACTCGGATGGAATAATTACGTAAAAGAGGAGTAGGGCCAAGTTTGGTGATAGGAGCAGAGATACCTCCAAATTTGGGAGTTGAAGTCTGAGTGTCCGTACATAAGTACGTTCCTAGCTTCTCCTCCAGTCAGTCATTGATTAGTTTTGGCCTTCTGTTGTCCTGGGATACGCACGGCACTTCGGTCCGGGTTTTTGAACCCCCCTTCACTCCACTCGACTGGTTTTTCTTACGTGACTTGATGTCTCTAGTCCCACAAACTCCACGATTCTCGGTTTTCCTATCTGCAAAGTAAAAGCAAAAGAAATCTAACCAACCAACCATCCATCTATCCTTTTACCTAAAAACCTATCTATTATAGTTTCAGCTCGTTTTCCTTTCCATCTCCTGCTTTGCTCGTCTGAAATAGTCTGAATGTCTTCTGCATGCCGGTTCCATCAGCTATACACTCTTCTTTGCAACTCCGGAAATGCATTGTGTTGTACGAGATTCACCCGACCAGACCCACCCAATTTGTCCAAATCTATGATGTCTTTGGTCTTGTCTTATCCTAGGGAGAGCGAGGTGAAATTACTCGGCCAAGACCAAAAGGACACAAACCGGAGCGGTTTGCCAAGTTCTGTACAAAAATATGAACTGAACTCTCATGCGAATGAAAGTACAAGTATCAAATTTTTTGCTTTCACTCTGCGTGAAATAAGTTAAGCAAGTCCACCTAACAACTACTAGTCTACAGATCCAATATATTTGGTAGAGATTGAGATGGATGTAAACTTGCAAGTTACGAAAAGTTATTGTTTGATGTAATAGTATGTCAAAGTTGATAAAGGTCTGTCTCAGTAAAGAAGAAAGATGAATTATTACATCGCGTGTTAAGAAAGCGATTTGATTATCATTTATATTTTTGGACTTGTGAAACCTTGGCATTTAGAAGCAGGGGCTAAACAATGCCCTTCGTGGAAGGGTCTAGTGTAGTGCAGACTAGAGAGTCTCAAAGAAATGTTACTAGGTTTGGTTGTGTTGCTCTGAGTTTCGAGTCCAATTAGGTTTAATAGGTAAGAAAGCGTGTTTACCCTACCATTTAAGGTATAGCGTAAAACTTTTTATCGCTTAAACACGAGCTATTTATATTTAACTTGGAACTACTAAGGATTTGGAATGTTGGCTTGTGCTCCTAGCATAATTTCTTGTTATCAATTAGTTCATTTTTTGCGTGTAAGGAGGCATTGACATTGAAATGCAAAGATGATCAACTTCACGCTGAAATTATGGCTTGCCATTTGACCATTTAGCAGTTTTGCTTGTGAATTCCATTGTAATTCAACGTAAAAAACCGGTGGAAAAAGTGGAAGCCAAACACACTTTTGGTATGCCAATACTTTGGATTTTTTGCAGCTTGAAGAATTCCTTTGGACAAGATTGCTCTGCAAAGAGAGCCTAGAGTATAATTAAATTGGCGAAGTTTTAACGTTTACCTTAACGATTCGTTGCGGGTATTTGGATGCCTAAAATCCAACCCCTACATGTGTAAGGGTTGGCAGAGTTTGATAAACGAGTCATTAAAAGTTTTGGTGTACATACAAGGATCCTCAAGATTGGATCATAAATATTAGGCGAGGCGTACGAGAGACTCATGCCGTTGCTAGCAATGGAATTCGAATCTTTATTATTTCTTGTCATATGGCACAAGAACGTTTAATTTATGGTCAACGTGCTTGCTGCTACGCATTTTGATAAAATTGGTTTTTGAAACGTCGTCGTATACTTTATAATGAGTCGAGACCTCGAAATAATTAATATTCTGGCAATTAAATTTCTATCTTTAAGTTGTTTCATATGTATGTATGTTTGTACCTTGGCACTGATTATAACTTTTGCGGACGTACTTGTCCGCACTTCCTCCCTCAATTTGATTTTAAACATTATTACTACAAGTAAAGGAACGTATGAGGCACGGGCCTGGCTGCGTGGGTCTGCATGGATTCAAACTATGTGAAAAGGAAAAGGAAGAAGGAAGATGTTTGAAAGTTTTGGGAAAAAGAAAAACTCATTTCGATGTCAAAACTAGAGCAGAAGTTTGGAAGTGGATATTTCATAAGTAGGAAGTGTGTGTCTGGTCTGGGTTTGATGGAAGGAAGTAAGGAGTGAAAGTATAGGATGTTTACTATTCTATGTAAACTTTGCGAACCCAGGACCATTTACTTTTTGAAGTGGAACTCAATTACGATTAAGGGAAAGTAAACTAGAAGTGTATTTGTTTGTGAGAAAAGAGAATGACGAAAGGAAAGTTACGTTCCATTTCTCTCCCGTAAATGACGCTTTATTCGCTTCGCTTCACTTCGTTTTCATCATTTCAATTTCTCATGTCTCGGTGCTGTAGCTGTAGCAGCAGCGACTGACTCTGCTTTTTCCCGTCCTTATTTTCTGGTTCGAATTTAGATTCTACGCTTCAAAATCAGGTGACTCTGTGTGGTTAGGGACCCTATTTTTCATTTCCAACAACTTGCTCCAGGTTCTTCATTTTGCCTACCAGTACATGGTTCATATTTCAGCTATTTTTTAACCTGCTTCTATAATTGGGTTTGCTCAACTATGTATGTTTACTTTTTCAAAAGTTGATTCTAGTCTACCAGCCTTCAGATAAAGTTGGAATGAACTCCAAACCAATTATAAACGTTGATTAATAATTTGCTCTAAGTGTTCAAGTCTTTTAAATGGGGCGTTTTTAAGCAGTTCATTCACGGTTGTGGTCTGTAAATTGAAAATTTTGGAATCTAATATTTGCCTCAGTCTGTCACTTAGAATCAGGAATATTTCAAGAGGTTTATATCGTTGAGCTGTTGGTAGATGGGAGCTATCGGATCCACGAAAATTCGTGGGTTTTCTTCCGCAAACTATTTTCATGGTAGATGAATAGGACAACTAGCGTGTAGGAGATGGAAGAATTGCGAGAGTTTCGGATTCTTTAGGCCCCGATTAGATCACGTTTCTCCCGAATTCCAGGGCAGGGTGACTGTCCTCTTTCTCTGATACTTCACAATAGAATGCAGAGCATTACGCTGAACACAATGGGAGGATTCAAGTCTTGAGATTACTCGAATAAATTTTTTACTGATTTGGGCGTTGGAGCACCAAGCCTACTCTTGTGTGGTAGAAACTAGATACAAGATGCATGGATAGAGTAAAGTAACTACTTGTGTGCTCAGTGAGTCCGGCTGACTGTGTTAAATTTTATTTTGGATGGACTAGAGAGAGTTGAGGAGATGGAGACGTTGAAGGAAGGAGTAGTGAGAGAAAAAAATAGGATTGCAGACGAAGGCAGAGTGGAAGAGTTACTTGTGTGATGTGATCTGTAGTTGACTTCTTCATTCTTTCTTCGGTTCATTTCCTTCAATTTTGTTGGAGGCGTTTAGATTCTTTTCTATGTCGTTCTTCGATACAAATGGACTGAAAGGCGTGGCACATCTGACTGGTAAATGAATTACTCGCTCCATTACCAAAATTCAAGGCATAAGGATTAGAGACTGTGCTGTGGTGTGATGCTCGTGGGATTCAATCCCACTGTGGTTTCCAGTGTCTATTTCTGTCAAAGAAAATTGATCAAGTTGAATGAGTTGACTGATGAAAAAAGTTTTTGCCCTATGTACGCTACGTTGAGCGGCTAACACTTCAAGTTTTCACTTCGTTTTCCAGTTTCTTCTGGCCCTCAAGAATTTTCTCCATTTCCTCATCCTTTCCTTTGATTTTTTCTTCACATCTTCTCCTCCAAGGGAAGCTCTCGCCCCTGACAGCGTTCGATTAACTATGCATGGGAATTTGAAATGTCGTCGGTTCAGCCAGCACCAGCAGAGCAGACCAGACGATTCATGTGAATGTCTCAAGTGCAGAACTGCAGTTAGGTGACTTATGGTTTTGGAAGCTAACAGATTCACTAACTCACTCAAAAGTTTCTCTTACGTGATCGAATCTTGTGTTTCCTTTGCAATTCATCCGGATTAGGATTGAATGGAACAGATTTGAATGTTTCCAATGCCCTGGTTTTTACAAATGTGATTGTGGATTTGAAGTAATGTGCAGGCGGATGTTGTACCCTTCATGATGTGTGGATGATTTTTTTGGCATGAATTTGTTTGTTGTGAATGTACCTTGTCGTGTGAGATGAAGAATTGAATGGGTTGGATGAAATCTACGAACGCTTAGAGTAGACAGGCGTGTGGACGCAGTTATGTTCTTCTGGGTACTTCGTACTTCCTCCAGATTCGTTTGCTGCCCTTGTGCGGTTAGTTTTTGGAGGAGAACTAAGAACTTGGGTTTGGCTGTGTTTTTGGTTCGCACTTCGCTCTAACTTCTACCTAATCTATTACTGTCACTCAATCCTTACATGATTTGGAACACATGCAGAGAAGAGCAGCGTTGGTATTTGGTTTCTGGAAGAACGGGTGAAGGGCTTACTAATTCTTTGGATTAGATCAATACTTGAGCTTACCACAAGGACCTGAAGTAGTTTTCGACGAGTAGTAGAATAACTCGGGTACTCTCAGAATAAAATCTGAATCGCAGTTGCACGACAAGTTATAATTTCTTTGACTATAACCTGCTAACACCTTGCAATCACTTCGTTTTGACTGAGACTGCATAATTTTTGAAGTGACTAAGAAAGAAAAGAAAGGAATTTTGCAAGTTCATATTCTTTGGAATGATAATGATTCAGTGGTTAGATTCTCAGAAATTTTGCTATTGCAAACTCAACAACAGATCCAACTGAATCTAACAGGGAACAGGAAATTCCAACTGTGTCAGAATTAGGAAACTATTTCCAGATTCACCACATGGGACCGTCCCGTTGACTTGATCTCCGGAATAGTGATTACTAACTTCATGTTTCTGTATTAGTACTGTCAAATCGGTTGGGCTTTTGGTAGATCGGCGACTAGTTCTGTTCTAATTGAACTGTGTGTACACTATATTAACTTTGATAGATTTCGCATTGGGTGTGGTGAATTTCAAATTCCATTTTCAGAATTCAGATATAAATCTTTCCGACTCAGCCACTCCCTTATTCTGAGAGGCTTTCAAAAATATTTGGCATTTGTTTGCTTTGCTGAAGTAAATAAGAGCAATTTTGGTAGGACGGTGGCTATTACTTCTTTGACTTTCTACGGATCTTCCGAAATTCGGAGTCTTGAAAGGTCACGATCTATATCTCAATGTTCGCATTCAGAATTTGCCAATTGTATTATATTATATGTAGCATTTCTACAATTTTAGCTTTAATGGAAACGGAGGTCAGGGCTTTAGAAATTAATTTCCTGCAAAATTAAAGACCATTGAAGCCCACACAGCGCGCCGTGTAGACGATTGTATCCGAATATACTTATGGAGCGTAGGTAACTCTGTGCTTTCTGTCAAGCTTTTTCAATTTTCTATTTGTAATTTCGTGTTCACTGCGGCGTTTCCGTTTGGCATTGGCGATGCATGAGTTGCATGGCCAGGGATAGTGCAAAGCCAATGCAATAATAACTTTGGTTTGTGTTACGACCGGCTTTTATTGTCCAAGCTTTTAATGTTGCAGGAAATTAATCACCACAAATTCTATTAAGTGATAAACGGATTTCACTTGAATTGAAAAGGGTCCTAATGAACGCTCTTGTTTGATCTTTTCCTGTCTGCGCGCAGTTCATTTTCAGAAGGAAAGAAAAGCTAGATGCTAGGAGAAACACCATTACAATTCCAGCACATAGTTTTGCACTTTGCAAAGTCTTTGGCCGTCGCTATTTGGGAGTTCATTGTGGTTGACGAGCTCGGCTCGGACTGTTGTGTATTGACGGAGCAAGTAAAGTTTATAGGTTCTTGGTAAATTCTTTCAAATGACGATGAAATGATTTACGAACTTTATTATGACGAGTACATGGATTGATGTGAGTGTTAGTGGAAGGAATCGAGTCATAAAAAACCGAATAAAGTGAGTGAGGATGAAAGATTATCCATAATTCGATGGTCTGGGCCTCGAGGTATTTTGATAGTAGAAATTTATGTTCGCATCTTCATGGTTTGACGGGTGCTGAAGCTTTTTTTCTCTCATACTGTGGCATGTCAACCAGGGGGGATTTCTTTTTAATTCCAATTTTTCTGGACTGAAGTTGGCTATTCATCTCCAAATTGTAGTCACAAATCATTTGGACTACATATTTTCTCCTAGCTTTACAGTATCACATAGGACACGTGTGTTTGGAATTGTGAAGTGCCGTCAAGAACTCTGCTAAAATTCTAGCCGGTTCGCATTACTCAGCAGAAGTCCAGCTTGGTTGCTGAAATTAGCAAGTTTAGTTTAGTAAGCGATAGATGCACACTTGATGATATTGACAGAGTTTTTTTTCACAAAATTCTAAATTAGTTTTCTCGAAATTGTATAATACTATGAAAGCCGAATTTTATGGGTGTGGTCTTTTCGTATAACTTCTTGCTGTTAACCCTTCGAATTGTACTGCTGGCTTAAGAACAGCGGTTGGACTGGAACAATACGAAAACGTTATTGATCGAGTTTTCATTCTGATTCTGAAGAAGCATCTTTGAGTATTTCGAGTTGGTGAGAGATTATTCCTTTTATTTTCACTCGTAGGTCGAGTCATATAAAGTCATAATTGAATTTGAGCAAACCCGGCAAGCCTACTAAACACAATATGATGATAGGCCGATGAAGAAGTAAGCACAGAGTTCAATACAAAGAAAGCACTGAAAGGAAAGGTTGGATAAGTAGGGATTCGGTTTTGCAGAGAATTGCTTAGAAGCTTGGAGGAAGGTATTAGCGGTTGTGCCGTGCCCTAGGTCTTTTGTACAGTTGGCAGTGCATATATGTGCAGAATCTGCATTCTTCACAACGATTCAGGTGGAATTAATAATATGAAGAAGGCAAGCAAGAGCAGGCTAGTACGTTCGATTGGACTGCCTTGACTAGAAGGCTTGTCGAGTGAAAAAGGTTCAACTTCTACCTTTGTACAACTTCTTCAAATTCAGAAACCAAATTTTTATTTAACATTTACGGTTGCATCATAAATATCTCTCTCTAGTTGGGTAATTGAACATGAAGGAAGATAAAAATTTGTTTGAAGTATAGCCAGATAGAATTCAAGCCGTTGCAATTTTCCTGGCTTTTGCTTATCGCAGATTTACTATATTTTAGATTTGATTTATGCTCTAACATTTTTTTCGTCGTGTCGTGAATTACGATTTTGTAAATATTAAACTATTTACTGAATAAAATTCTAAGACGTTTGTGGCTGAATAGAGGACGGAACTCTTTTAGTAGTTTATGGAGCACTGCAATTGCAGTTTGCTAAGTTTAGCCAGATAGTGCTCCAGAGCTCTCTGTGACTGATTCTGGAACAAAATGTGGGAATATGAATGATCAATAGGAGAAAGTTGAAGAAAGTTGTGCAGATGGAGAGAGTGCAGTGAAAGCGGAGAGAGCAGTTTGAAATCGAGACGAGAGGAGGCAGGCGAGCTCCTTGTGTGCAACAAGCAATGCAATGGACGTTTAGATGAAGTACACACGAATAGCAGTGAGAGCACAACTTGTAAAAATTCATATTTTGAAAGAACATTGAAAAAATATATGACAGATTTCGCTTCCGCTTTTTTATACTTAGTGATCAAGAATGGAACCAATTCAAAATAAATTCGAGAACGATCTGACCGATTGAGTTGTAAAGATTTTCTAAATTAGGTAAACCAGATTAAAGGATATCATTCACAAACGCAAACTCAATTTGCACCTTTTACAGAATTTTTTGTTTGAATTGGTTACACTCTTTCCGTGTATTTATTGAACATTTCGACTGCAACACTTGATGTGACTGCCACAAAGCTTTTCAGCCAACGCGTTCTCATCAAATATTTTCAAATTGAATTAAATGGAAAATCGAATAGTCAAAAATAAACATATCTGTCAGGGCGGGAACCGAAAAACTGAATTTGAAAATCGAGAACAGTTGATGCTATGATTGAATTAACTACATTTCGACATCTAGGAAAGCAATAAATGTATTATTTGTTTTTTTCTTAGATGTCTTCTAGTTTTCGGAGTTTGATATGTGAAAATACTGTAAATAGCAATAAGAGCATGTAAGAGGTGGTTGCTACGTGTTCCCCATTTCTTTTAAGAGTTCTTTCGTCGTCTCATTTTGAGAAAAAAACGTACAGTTGACATTTTCCGGAATGCTGAGCGCTGTCTTGTCATTTGTGAAGCTTTTAACCAATTTTCAAAACCACGACGAGAGAAAAAACGAGAGCGCAGAAAACAGGGGGAAACCAAATCGAGTTGAAGTTTGTGTATCACCGTAATGCTTACGACTCAGTCAGTATGCAACGGCAACCACACCGTGTGTGTGCACACATAGTTTTAGGGACGCAATATAAGTAATGTCACACAACATCAGCATTTGTATTGCCTTTCTTTCACTCACATTCCATTAGATTCTTTCGTATTTGTACACCGCAAAACTCAATAGAATGGTTTTGTTCGAAACTCCACAACCGACAACCGGGCTTACTTACTTCCCATTTTTTGCTTTGTATAATTTGTTTGGGGGGGGGGGGGGACGTCCGGACTTCGTCAAGTTCTAGGATTCTCGGCTGAGTGAATTTTAGAAGTGGTAGTTGTGGAAATTGGCTAGTTCTTGCAATCCTGAAAGCTTCCAGATATAAGATTTGATTTTATAAAATTTGTGAAATTTAGACCTACCTTGTTTGATGGTCCCTTTCGTCCGAGTAAAATTATTCCAATGATACTTAAGTGAGTCATGGATTCAGACGAATAGCCTTAATTAAAATCGTTATACGGTTTACGGTAATTTGATCGCCCGAACTACCTACCTTGCTTTTATGATCAAACAGAATACATTTAGCGATGCATTGTTTTGTTAGGAATTTAAATGATGGTGTGTATATTTTTGAGAGTTGTTTCCAAACTTAAACTAGAAATACTAATCTGAATGGCGGATTCCATCAATCGACCCATTTTCTTCGTGGACTCCTTTCTCTTTAGAAGAAAAGAGAGGAAGGTTGTGCAATGGTAAAGTAAGTTGTTGAGCGCGTGGCTTGTGTGTTTGTTACGAAATTCTCTTTCATCATCAACTCCAAAAGCATTTGTGTCCTTTGGGACTTCATTGCGATAGACTTAAAGAACTAAACATTAGAGATTCGAAATGGGATTTTCCCAAGCACTTTCTCTGTTTTAACCAATTAGCTTTATTCTTGGTGATATTCCATTTTCAGTTGGTTGTCCTCTCTGTCCTTCGTTCTTGTAGATAATTTTGAACTCACTCACTCGCTAGTCTATATTTCATGGTGTTTTAATGATGTTGATACTGCTACTTTGAGAGCTTTGATGAACTCAATTTCAGATTTTGAAAAGCGCACCACACAAGAAATATTGCGAAAATTATTACACATTAATTTGGCGTTGGAGAAATAGCGTATTGTGTAAGTCCAGCTAATTTCACCATGTAAAAAAGTTGTGCTCAAGTCACTGGAAGAAGGAGCTGTGCTCAGTGTTGGCCGCCCCGAGTTTGGTTCAATCTTGTTGAAGCCTCCATTTTCTCCGAAACCGAATTGAAAAAGGATGTGGTGTCATGCCTGTGGTAGGCGTGACAAATGATGAATGAGATGGAACCTAAGGGAAGGAGTGTGTTGAACAATTTTTCATATTTAGTGTCAGTCATTTTAGTAGGGTAATGAGAGTTTTGGGGTAGCAAAACATAATAAGACACGCGCGTCAGTTTATGAGAACGTGCAAGATATTTGGTCCGAGGTATTGCACTGAATTGAAACTTTGCATGCGTATAATAAATAAGACAAACTAAATGGCAGAGCGTTCGATTGAATGCCTCTGCCCTTGCCGCTTAATGGTGGGCGAAGTGGGTATCGTAGAATTTTTTCTGGAACAGCATGGATGCAGTTTATGGTTACTTTGGCGGATTCAATTTTTTCATACTTGGACAACATGAAAATCAACAATAAAACTAAATACCTGCGACAGAACGAACTAACAAAGTCATATTTAGCAAATTTTACTGTGACAGTTTCCACTTTCATATATATTGAGGAAGTACAGCTCGGAACATGCAAGCTAAAATTTCCTGCGCAATTTTTATACCGCGTTTACGTAAGTGTTCATTTCAACAAGTCGACTCAACATTACTCTTCGATGGGATAAATGCACTCCATTAAAGTTTTCATTTTTTGTTTAGTTTGACTTGAATCTAAATCTCTGTGGATTTTGAATTCGAATCCGTGAGAAGTTCCTACGAAGAACTTTTGGTTTTACTTTTGGTTTTTCACAGAGCAAATTTTAATGAACGATGTTTTTAAGATAAGAGCCGGATTCATTCCAGATTCTCACTATAAAGTAAGTTCAGGTCAATATTTTTTCCAGAATGGACCACGATATTTGAATATTGATTCAGATTTGAAATTTCAGGAAATCTCAAGTCAGTAGATATGGTTCTTCTTTTCGAATTAATTGGAACATGAAATGTTCATCCACAAAAAATCCATTTAAAGTTTCTGTTTTGATTGTGTGCATGTGCAGGTAGGTGCATGTCTGCATATTGAAAACACTGAAGTGATTCTGACATTTTAGACACAAGTTCATCCAAATGGAATTGAAATGAAAATTATCTTGACTTGATCTGGAAAATGGAATGAAAGTCTGAATCTGCCGTAAACATTCATCGGCAGGCAGACTGATGATTACTTTAGCTTTAGCTTCCAAAAATGGAAATAACCCTAATTTATCGACAATCAGTCATAATATTGGACAATATGGTAATATGGACGACAGTCTTGCTGCAAGAATGACTATGATTTTACTTTACTATAAACTGTACTGACTACAAGTGCAATCTTCGTATTGAAATGGTAGATTGATTGTGGGCTAGATCCTTAAGCAAAAGACCTGAGTGGTTCAAAACTTCACTTCTGAAGTCTGAACTCAAATATTTTTTACATTTTTTTCCATCAACAATATTCAGTGAAAATATTTTTCTTGGTTCATTGGAGGGTTGTTTAGGTTATGTTACGATGAATATGTGAATGAGGTAGACGGTCCTTGGGGAAAGTGGATGAAATCTAATGATAAATATTATATTTGATGATAAATAATTCTGGAAAGAAGCGTGTTTTTAGACTGTGTTGAATCGGTGACAAGATCATTGCGTCTCATTTTCATGTTTCAATCTCTCAACCCCAACCCACCCAAATGGTAAAGAAGGAAAGACAAGAAGTGTGTATTTCGTCCAATGTGGTTTAATAAAATACATAGAAGTCTGTAGGAAGAAGTGAGACAAGAAAGTACCAAAGGGGCCTGGCTCCTGGGTCAAAATTAAAGGAACCAGCCCAAGTTTTCTTATTTGCAAAAAGTACATTGTTGGTCATGTATCATGTCATGGAGCGAGTAGTAGTTCTTCCAGAAACAACGAGTAGTCTACTCTGTGTAGTCTTGAGATATGCAAGCAGGGGCTACGTATTAGGTGAAGCATTACAAGGCCTGAACTTGTATTGTTTTTGCCCAACTTGTGTGGAAGGAGTTGATTCCGTTGTTATTTTTCTCCCTTGGAAGGAGTTGTAGTTGGCAAATCGGTTTTTACAGCAGACCATCAAGTTTTACGGGTTTTACCACTGAAATGTCTCCCTCCGGTTTCAATGTAGAGAGGATGTAAACTAGCACTAGTACATAGACTAGAAGAGTTCAAGAGTTCCAAGTTGAAGTTACCCGAAATGGAAACAAGTAAAAAATGCATGGGTGTGCAAGAGTATTCTGGAGAATTGCATTCGGAGTGGACTTCATCCTTTACCTGAGTGCTTAAATGAAGACGCAGTTCAGTTTAAAAAAAATAAATTTCGGTTAGCTAGCTGTTTACAGGTTACAATAATTTAGACTCCTAGTGTAAACTTGTGAATTGGTTAGCTATAAAATATTGTATAATTTATAATAAATTTAATTGGAAAACTGGTTTTGAATGTCAATGTAGAAATTGGAAACTGCTTTTTCGTTTTAAATAAGACATGAAAATTGGTTGGAATGGTTTAGACAAGTGGTAGAAAAGTTTGACAAAAAAAGTTTTGGGTTGAACCAGTAAAGTTTGAGCTTCTAGCTAGCTTTTTTATTCAATTAACTTTTGTTGATAAAAGTTGGAGTTTCAATTGACTCGAGTCTTGTTCTAAAAAGTTGGTTTGAAGGATTCCCCATTTGATGAGTTCGATGCGAGCGAGGTAGCCGAGTAATTACATATTAATATTTTTCTTTTACTGAGAAGACAGGAGAGAGGCAATGGTAAGAGAGCGTGAGAAAACAGTTTGAGAGAAAAACTCGAAGACAAGTACAAGTCTGACTTTTATTTTTTGGTATGGGAAGGGGAACATGTTGTTGGTTTGGTTGGTGCCTTGCTCAAGTTTCAATTCTATTCCAATTGCAAAAGTTTACTTTGAAAGGAAAATGATGGAATTTTTTTATGTGAGGCTATGAGGATTCTTCCCTCAAGTTGTGTAAACGAATCGTAAGCCAATCCTTCCTAGAAAAAGTAGGAGAAAGTAGGTTTTCTGATGTTGCCTGCCTGCCTGACTGTTTCTAATGTATATTCCGATGATGATGATCACGATATCATGTTATTGCTCTTGTTTGAAGAAGTAACGTAATGTTTTCGCAATACTGCCGACACAAGCGAAACATTGTTGTTGTAATTCACCGTGTTCTACCTCCATCACTCGTATTACGTGTCCTTCATACTTTCAATTTTGATATCGTCTGAGGCGTCTCTGGCGTTTTGGTTCGGGGTTAGCAAATAGGGCAGGTGGGCATTAGCGGCAAGTCGGAAATGGATTTCAGCTCACCTTCCTTGACATTTCTTTCCATACAGCAGTTGAACCAAACCGGTTAGAAAGCAACTGAATCGGCTCTAACATTTTATGTAAATTTTCACAATCTGGAAACCGAGTTGAAATAAATGTTAAAATAGATTTTGACCGTTCTAAGGCCGAGCCGGGGTTAAAATATGATCCACTTCATTTGCTGGAAAACTGCGTGAGTTTATTCGAGGCTCATAGAAGGAGTTGAAGGCTCAGCTTCAGTGAAGGGAAACGGAAGACCACATTTTGGTTGAATGTGGTCCATATTGTGTTGTGGTGTCTGGGTGCGGTGGATTTTATGCTGCCGAGACGAGAAAGAGATGAGTTTCATTTTTGGATGGGTATTATGAGCACAGCATGTTGCTGCTTACATTACACTTTGTGATAACGATTTGGCAAACTCACCAACTCTGAAAGTAAATCTGCAATGTACAGATCCAGGCTAGATTTCACGCTCTGGGTGTGCTGGAAAAGGAAGAGAGAGAGAAGAGTGTACAACTTTTCGGACTTTGTTCCTTCATTCCAAATTTTCATCTAGACGAATGGTTCGTCATTTATTGCCTTGTGCTCTTCTTCCCTCTTGTTTTTGGAGTTAGACTCACGACTCACACTGAGTTCTCTAAGTGATGATAATGGGACTTTGCTTTTGTATTATTACGTTCGGTTTAGTTAGGTGTGATATGGTAAGTCCTTCGGAACAGAATGCAATAGAGTAAACCTGTCGTTGCCGTGGCCTGGCCTGGTCAGAGAAAGTAGAAAGTGAAAGCAAAACTTGGACAGTATGGTGAAGGCAAGTATGACCACCATCGACTCACACAGTCCACACAGCAGGAGTCAAGAGAAAGTATGACACAAGTTGGAATGAGGATTAGAAACTTGGTGATGTGTTTGGGTGATCTCGACAATATTGTGTGTCAAATATTCCCGTGTTTCGTATTACTTACAGCGGGTGTTAAGTGAAAACAACCCCAAGCCTTCTCTTTGTGATCAAACGCAGGACAGATTTATTTTTGGCTAGGTCATACTAGCAGCGCTTGACTAGTCAAGAACTGTACATAGTACAACCTAAAGGGCTTCCATGTCACAAAAGATTTTCACTTTTTTAAAAAGATGCGGTATCTAATATTAAGCCAAACGCTATAATCCCGTCCACAACTTGCAAACCGAGTATTCCACCCTTATGTCGAATTTCCTGTTTTTATAAATAATAATTAACCGGTGCCGTTTGGGTGCTGCTTTCCTTATTTTGTGACGGTTTGCCGATTGGCGATATTGTAATGTGTGTGATCTTGTAATTTTGGCTTTAACTGATTGGTGCAATAAATATACCCATGAGGATTTAAATAATAATTTGTAACTAATTTCACCAACGCTTTCTTCGGGCAAATATTTTGGTGTGGTTTTTAAATTTGAGTCACTCTAAACTTGCAGTTATTATCCGAAATATATTTTATGGGGCTAAAGAAATTCTGAAAGACCAAGCTGGCATAAGGAGATGGCAAGACCTGTTTATATATTTTGGTAAGGTAATGTGAGGGTTGGTTGAACTTACTGGAGCCTGTATTTTATTTTATTGGCTAACGTCTGCTCGGACTTGCCTCAGTAGTTGAGAGTAGTCCCGGCGATGCATTGCATCGTGTTCCGAGAGAGATTTGCAGTGTTCTGGTGGAATCGAATAAACTCGATTCGACTTACTTGAAGGAGCTACGAGCTCGAACATTTCGAATGTCCAGGAAGGAAGGAATGATAGAGTTATGTATATTACGATGCACTCTGCTACTAGATGACTTTGATCTGTCTAAATGAAATACGGTCGGGTGGACGAGGATTCGATTAAAATGAAATGAAGTGAAATAAAAATGAAATTTAATGAAGACCCTTGGGCCACTGACCTGGCTTATGTAATAGGTGAATGCAAAATGCTATTTAGGAGCCATGAATTTTGAAAGTAAATCGGCAAAGTTATGGGCTTTTGAAATATTGAAGCAAATGGACAGACTGATTTGATTAATTTAGAGTGACTTCCGCTCTTGATTGGATTATTCTGAGAGTCTAGTTGTGCAGGGAAGGAGTGGACTAAGGTTTAATTGATTGTTAAAACTTATTAGCCTGACCTAATTTATTTCACTGTGTGTCCATATCAAATTAAAGGATAGTAAGCACTTCGTAAGTCCTACTGATTCACTCTATTTTTCGTCCACAACTTACGAGTTTCAAAACTTAAAATTGTAGAACTTACTTACGGCAAGCAAGAGCTTGGATTCGATAAATATTTTCGGTCATGTCGGTTCTTGCTTCCAGATCATCACCACAAACCAGAGCACCGCAAAATTCATGTTTTTAACTGCGACACCCAATTATAATTTCATGCGTCATTTAGTATTGAACAGTGCATTATTACGCCAGGCTAGTTTGACAGTATTTCCACATGTATGTGAATTTAAAGTTTAGTTGCATCTTTGAAAACAATAGTCTTTTGATCTCACGACGATCTGGGTTTTTGATGCTGAGGGTTGAACACTTGGTATGTCAACTGCGTGACATTTCTCCATAATGCATACGCTTCTGATATGTGAGACGACATCATTATGAAGATGAGAGGAAACGACACATCTCCAACTCAACTCTGGTGGTTCCCCATCCTAAACCATATCAGATTTCAGTTGCACCACATTTAGGGTCGCACTGGCTGACTTGGAGTCACTTCCGTTAGAGTAGGTCAGATGGGCTCGTCAAGCAAGCGAGTCTTTAATGTATGTTTTGACGTTTGTAATTATTCAGGCTAGAAAATTCTCCTAAAATAGATTTGAATTACTCAATGCATAGGCATTTGTTAGTGGTTGATTCTTTGGATAAAATATTTCGTGAGGTATTGTTTGTGGGTTCATTGGAGTCTCGCCTCGTGTAATGCAGAAAACAACTTCAAAGGTTGGAAGCCGAACTGAGTGTGGCAATGGCTGGCTTCCTTCCCTCCTTCCCTTTCCTACCTGTCTTTTTGCTATTAGTAATTGAAAATTGTAAGCTGAGCCTCCAGAGAAATTGGAAAGTGAATACGTGCGTGCCTTGGAGAGTGCAGAAGTATTTTGTTTCACTCTTCTAGTCTAGGCCACACAGACACTCATAAAGCGAAAAGGAAAAACCGAGTCCTTGGTTGTGATAGAGGAAACGAAAAGGGAGTCTCTGTTTTCACTTTCCAATTTTGGGTGTTGGTACTTGAAATCTGGTTAGGGTTGGTCTAGAGTTCTGCAAAGGGAAGGTTTGGTTGTCGTCATTCCTTCATCACCTTTAAAGATTCATCTTATCATCTCTTGTCGAGGTGAGAGCGGTGAAAGTAGAATGAAGTCGTACAACAAAGCCAAAGGACTGAGTTTAGTACATTGTTATCTCATTTCAAATGAACTCTTAACCGTTCAACTTCAGCTTGCGCCTGTCTGCCTGCCCGCCTGACTGCCAGACGCGCCTAAGACTGAGACACGGTTTTATTTTCTTGAGCTTTTCCTCTTCTTCTTCTTGACTTTGAAGTCAAATCTGCTGATTTTCCTTTCGGCTGGGGTTAAGACAAGACGATAGAGAATGAAAGTGTCTTGTTCGCCGCTTTGTAATGTGAGATTGACTTTGAAGAAGATTTTGTCTTCCAAGAAGATTACTACCTGCCCTCTCTAGGTGCCCACTTCTTATGTTCTCACTCTGGACTTTGATGTTTGCCAAATGGGGCTAGCAGTGAGAAACTGAGAAAATGGTCTGCTGCGTGGATTTGTTTGCATTTCTGGATGTATGGAATTTTAGCATTTCTAAATTTTCAGGTGCTGTCTCGTCGCTTCTAAAATATCAAATACATTATTTGTAAATGTGCAGGGTTTTTTGTTTTTTTTTAGTAATGTCAGCAATATTTCCAAAGAGGACAAAAACTGAGCTCCTCGTAGCTCAGTTTTCTAGTCTTATTTCTTTTGATTTAATGAAAAACCTAGAAGAGTTGAACCGTGAAGAAGTAGAATATAAATCATGGTAGTATGTCACACTGAAGTCATTCAAATTCGACCAAGTTGACTGACAATGTCGTGATTCCTTGATCCACGTGCCATCAGCTTGAACTTTTGCTGTCCAAAAGAAGACTTTATTGGGTTGTCCTTGTGTTGCTCTGTAACATGTAATGTCTGTGCGGTGTCTGGTATATCTACGATTATAAGAAAGAGAATAAAAACCATCGAATGCTAGATCTTGACTTTTTTTATATACTTTTTTTTGGTTTGGTTCGAAGTTTGACTGTGGGACTGACTGTCTGTCTGTGTGATCTGAGTTCCATTCCCAATCTTCCCTCTTCACAACTTCAAAGCATTTCATTTTTATTTTATTTTCCCAGTTGCTTTGGCTTGGGTTTGGTTGGTTTACGACTTGTCTTTCTCCTAGAATTATTTCCTCTCGGTTCTTACGTTACATCTCAAGAGTTTGATTCTCGGGGTTTTGTGTATGCTTAGCTTTTTGCTGTTGCACTAGTTTTAGGTTTACTCTGACTTTGACTCTTCTTGTCCTGTGATGAAAATCCAATAGACTGACTCTTACAATATACCACCTCGAGTGTGGTTAACTTTTGTTAGGTAGGGTAACATACGTATGATGTTTCAGCAGTCTTACGGAGAAGAATCAAGTCCTTTTGTGGTTTTATGCGTGATCACGGCACGCAACAGAGACTTACTTACTTGAAGGCCCCAGAAGGGTTGCCCAAGTCTCTTTCGGCTCCACTAAAGTCTTGTATAGTGCAGTTCTAGGTTGTTGAGAATTTCTTCTACATCCCCTTCGTTGGATTCGGAAAGAGTATTTAAGTAGTTCATTTCATGATTCACTGATTCTCCATTCCTGTGTGTATTGTAAGCAAACCCTTAGTACCAGTGCGGAACTAGTTGCAGAGTTCAATAGTTTCTTCAGTCTAAATATGAATGGAATATTGGTTACTCTGTACTGATTTGTGCTGGTTAAAAATCTTGCGATAATAATTAACCAGTGCAAAAACAACGTGGCTCACATCACAATCATGTGCGTTCACCCTATTCCGCTCGTCTTTGTTGAAGTACTTGTTGCAATCTAATATTGTTAAAAACGGAGAATGTATGAACAAAGTCGGTGCGTTGGGCTGTTAGAAACTATGAGCGACCCTTGGAAATCCTTCAGGGCTACTTTGTAAATGTGGAATATGGGAAATGCTGAAAGGTTTCTTGTGTGGGAAGCTGTAACAGGAGAGAAAGCGCGTGTTGGGGCTCGTATCTGAACAATAAACTAAGTTCACTGACTTTCCCTCTGTCATTTATTAGACGGAGGAAATCCAGGCTTAGAAGTAGACGGCAACCGGGTGTCAAGCTAGAAAATGAAAATGAATTGAGTACTCGCAATATAAAAATTAATAACACTGCTGCTTCTTTGCCTTCGGCTGCGTAGAGTTCAACGGACACTTTCTTCTTCATTTTCTCGTCAGCAATTTCATTCGGTTTTATCGTGCATGGATGCAATGCGACTAATACCTCGAAGCTTTTGCCCTTTAATTCAGCTGGATCAGCAGTTGCAGGACTCTGTTGAAATATCTCGATGTGATTTTTTTCAGAATATATTTTTAATATTCCGTACAATGGACAGAAATCGAAGTTGTTTTGGCTTCTAATCTAAGATTTAGTAGATTGACATCAGATTTTCAAAATTTGTTTAAAAAATTCTGCCGAACTTTGTAAGCCTGTATCTGCCACCATAGAAAGTGAAATCAGAAGCTGTTATTTTATCCAAACCCAGAGCGACGATGACTGTGCGGCACACTTGACTGGCACGTAAATTACAACGGCTGTCAAACACGAGGTCAAAGATAGTCCGCACTTGCCACAAGTCACGCTTGCCTTGCCGAGACTTGAAATGTAATCTCCCAAGAACACATGGGGGTGCAGGAAAACTGTACTTAAATTAAGCGAAATATTCAGGCAACACGAGTGAGCGGGTGAAGCTCACACATTACAAAGTATTGCTCAAGAATTGAATTGCGATTTTGCGATTAGAGGAAAATGCATTAGCGTCGAGGAACGAGGCTTTCTTTTATGTTACTGCTATTTTTCGGATCGATGCCAGATGAGCGGGAAACCTCGATGCAAACATTCTCCTCGGCACTGTTGACTTTACATTTGCATGATGATGATTACATGCACGCATTCATCCACCGACCAAAAGTACTAAAGCCAGGCAGAAGGACATGAAAATCTGGATTGGAATCGTTTAGAAATTTTGAGGATCGAATATTCATTCGGATATGGCAGATGCTGATACGAAAAGGAAAAAGAAAAAACAGAAGACAAAAAAAGTGGTGGGGATTTTATTGTAGTTTGCGGGCGGTGCTTTGCTTGTTTATTCCGTCAGGATACTTGCAGTATTACACGGATTCATGAATAGACACAAGCAAATTTTGCAAATATTTGGTTTTGTCTCCTTGCGTTGCTTGGAGTTTTAATGCAAGTGATGGATTTGATTTTCCTTGGAACTCAACAATTTGGCTCTATTTTAATTCCAAACAAATTGGTAGATTTTTTGCTTCTTTTCGGACGGACTGATAAAGTTTGAAAATGCGTTTGCAGGAGGTTCCATCCCAGGATGAGGCAACCAAAAATTTGTCGTTTCGTGGAGCAAATTTTAATGCAGAAATTGAATCATTCGGTGGTCCCATCAGCTCCATTGGGACTTTAGCACTTGTTGATAATACGTCTCCTTCAGGCATTGTTTGTTAGGATTTTGAAATTGAAATCCGAAGCTAAATATCGCTTTGTTCAATTTGCTCTCGCTCAAGAACGAACACAAGTCATGTCGAATGAAAGCATGGAATGCTAACTTCCAGACTAGACTGACTCCAATAGGTTTATTCAAGTTTTATCAATTCAAAGGAGCAAAGGCAACTGGTTTTATTTTCACAAATATTGTTGTTCCCTGGATAAGCGAAGCAGTCGGAATTTTGGCTTGAAGAAGGAGGAACATCAGAATTGTGCATTTGCTTATTTCCGTCGACTTCGTAAGTCTTTGCTTGCTTGATGTGAAATGCAACTCGGGACTCGTAATTCATATGTTTGCGAGAACATAAATTCTGACTATTCAATGAATTCTTTCCATAAGTTTTACGCAACCAGGTCAAAGATGAATGATCTTGACTCATGTCAACCCTCTGAGAATTTATTTGACGCGAACTGAAAATATGGAGAAGGTGAACGCGAGTTAAAAACCACGTACGAAGTTGCTACTCGGCACAGCGTTCCTTCCTAAACTAGAAGGGGGCTACACCGTATCGTAAATTCCAGTTTGGATATCTACAATTTGTGCCTTCCAAAAATTCGGAGCTGCCTTTTTAGTTTAGAAGGGCGCTATCAAAATAGTTTTGGCTAATCCACTAAACCATAAGCCTCAAAAGTAACGTAGTATCGAGTTGGTGTTTTGTTTTGTTGGAATTAAAACTAGAATGGACAACTAATCAATATTGTGTTGTTTGCGTTGTGCAATTAAAACTGAAATTGATGCGGTTGAATAATTTACAACTAATGTTTGAACTTAGGCAATGCGACGATACCTATCTCATTGCATTTATTTGGCATCTACTTAAAAATGTATAGTGAATTGGAACAGAGCGCACAAAAGGAATTTTCGAGGGAAAAGAGTTTGTTGAGAATTAGGTTAAGCCAGCTGCATGTGGGCTGGAATTTTAGAACACCCTGTTCTGTTACGAGTTATAAATGAAGAATGGAATCATTAAATAGAAATAGAAATTAGCCACCGGTTGCTTTCAGCTTTCGTGTTTCTGGCCGACGTTCGAAACACGGGGTAGGCAAGTAGTTTTCTCATGTATACCTGGCAGTGTTCTCTAATTGTCATCCCTCGGGAAAAGCAAAGAAATTTCCTGTAATTTCAAGAAATTTTGTCTTGCCTTCTAGATTGAATTGATTAATTGCCGGAATTCTATTATGAGGTTTTGTGAAAGTAGGGCATTCATTGCACGATGGAGAAAGTCGTACTTTTCGGTTCATTGTTATTTTAGTGAACTCTTATCAGAATGGATTGTCTTGATGAGATAACCAACCATTTCATCCGCCTTCGAAACTCCTGAGTACATTTGTATGAGTCCTCCTTCTCATTCTTCTATTCTAATTCATTTCATTATTTTCATTTCTTGGATTTCGGGACTACGGGCTGAATTGATATCGACGAATAGTCCAAAAATATATTGTAATTTTCCAAATAAATAGGAAGCTTTTTTATAGCATAGCGTAGCAATCCCCATAAGGGTTTTAATTTTTTTTATTATAAAGTATACTACTAGAAAAGAACCTCATATTTTGAATTTTTGTTTTTAGCTGTCAGCTAAGCGAATTCATTGGGTACATTTAGATTTGTGAGGATCATAAACCAAATCCCCTATTTTTTGGGGGTTATATTGAGCATGTATTAAGTAGAAAGGTTTTAGGGTTTTGAAGTAGAGTTTAGAATGGCGCAGTTTGCACGGAACAAAGTGTGTGTTTGCATTCAAGGCGATAGGAAAACTACTTTGAGGAAATTAACTGCATGACTTGGCTCCTCGCTTCTTTTCTCTAACCTTTGTAAACACTGTTGAGTGGATGTTTTTATGTGACACAATTTATCTAGACCGTAGCTTGGCACATTGGCAAAACATGGCTCCAGTCCTAAGTCATGCTCTTAGATTCATTGCAGCGTACAGATTTGAATTTCTGTTAGTATTCGCGAACAGTCAGTGTTGGAATTGGGACAATTTATTTTGTACGTAATGAAATGTGTAATTCAACTATTAATTTTTTATTTACAACGCTCTCAGTTTAGCTCAATATTCCGTCAAATTTTAAAAGCTACTTAAATTCTGCGAATGGCTTTTTCGTAATTGTTTACATGGGATCAATGGGATTTAGGTAATAGGATAGAGTTTAACCTGCCATCTCTTCCTCCACCAACCTCTTGTCGTACTTCACATTAAAACTTTCCAAACTGTGGCTTGAGGTGTTACTGTCTTCATATTTTAACTTGTTCCTAGAGGAAAATGCACAAAGTCTGTTTAAAAGTCAGATGAAATCAGGATGTTCAAATTAAGGCAAGCAAATTTTATTAGGAACTTTAGTGTGTTTACTTAATTAGTTCTCCAACCATATTTCTTTTTTTATCATTACAACGCCAATGAGGTAAATTTAATGCGCTATGTCTTCATTCATACCATGGTATTACGACACATTTGATGAAAGCTGCTTAGACACATTTTACTCCTTCATTTCCTTTTTGCCTTGGAATAAGTGTAGATTTTGCCACGAATTTCAAAAACATTGGAGAAGCTTCCACTGTATGATGAATTTTATACGCAACTCATCTTAGTTAAGAGCGAATGCCGCAAAGGATGGCTTCCGTACGTTATGCACATGTCGGAGTGAAGGAGAAAGTGAGCAGAGACTCAGCTGCGGAAACCTTTGCAGTCTTTTGAGAATTTGGAGATAGGGTCTGGTCTAGGGTGGCAGAAGTGCCGTTGTACTGTGCACGGCGTAAAAGCTTTTGTCAAGTTTCTTCCGGCTGCGTGTTAAAAATGGATGACGACAATTTTCGGCATCATTCATTCGAGCGGAAGAATGTTTAAGAACGGAAGAATTGACTGCGTCCGGTTTCTCACATTCCCGTGCCGTTGACCCTGTAGTAGACGACGTGCATTCAACAGCTTTCACTTTAAAATCCTCGCCCGTACTTTCTCTCCAGAATCGATGCCAAGATTTCATTTTGTCGATTTTGTACGACACTTCTTGACACCATTTATAGTGGGCGCCTTTAGAAATTGCCTAACGTAAAGAGCTACAGTTGCAATACTCAATCAATGCTCCAAAAAGTTTTGAAATAGGCGATCAATGTTGGAATAAACATTCGAATTCGGTGATAAAAGCAAACGTTAAGAGCGGGGAGAGAACAAGGGCGGACTAGGGATTTTCATATGCTTTTTTGATGGCAGAATATGTTCTGCTCTCACTCCTCAGCTACAGCTAGTTTCCCCTTTCATGGTTTAACTGGAGGTGTTGGCAGTTGCATTGTAATCTGGAATAGTGGAATGGTGGATTTATATTCGGGAGCTTAGCTTAGCGTTTGGGGCTGCTGGTGGCTGCGGATGGAGGAGTGAGTGAGTGATGTCAAAGGGACAAGCGTGGAAAGTCGGCAGTCTTTCATTTCTTTTAGAGAGGAGAAAATGTGTGTGCCTTGGCTGGTAACTGGTAGGTATGCGGGCATTTTACGTTAGCTGAAGATGGAATCCGAGCACCAGTCCTTCTCCAGTCCGATGTAATGCAGTGCCGACAATCAAGACTCAATTTGTCTAATGGATTTCGAACTCGTCGGGAAAACATGTTTTTTTTCTCACTTTGTCTTCTCGTGACTCCAATTGACTTTTCACGCTTGCATGGATCCCAGAGATTTGTCTGCTCTTTTCTCTCCTCACAATTTTTTACTCTCCCTTTTGGCCACATCTGCATTTGAATTTTCCAAGGTGAAACTTGCTAATGTCATGCCATAAAGAAAGCGGAGTGCAGACGCTAGGCAGAAGCTCTTATTCATTTCTCCGTCAAGACAAGACGGAGAATTCGAGTCTGACGATTCGAAAGGTTCACTTTCACCATTGTGAAAGTCTTTGCTGCAGGGCCGTTCAGTAACTGAATTGAGGCATTGGAAAGGTCAGTGGCACAATGTCCTCGGCACCAAAACTGATTTTTTTTATGTATGATGCCAGAAATATTTTCAGAAATCGTTGTTCTAAGGAACAACGTTTTCGGTTGGCTACTTCACGAGCCAGTCGAACAACTTAGAGAGTAGAGAGTGTCCGAAATTGGTTCCTGGAGAACTAAACCGTAAAAGTACCTGGTTGAGCAACTTTTCCTAGAAACCTATCTGCAATCGATTAAGCCAGTGCAACGGAACTAAAATCCAATTGACTTTGTTCACGAAGAAAGTTATGTGTATGTTATTGGTAGGACGGGTTTTTATTGTGTATGAAATATAGGCGGTGGCAGCGCTTTCACCGGACATTATCGCTTTCAGCAAAACTCGAAAGCCAGGCCTTGGCGACAACAACATATCTATTTTATGTGAAGTGAAAGACACACCACATAAGAGGATATGCAGTTAGGAGACGACAAGCCTTCCGATGTGTGTTTATTGTAGTCGTAGTCGTATTCTTTTCTGGGTAGTTTGCACAGCAGCGACTCCGAGATGAAATACCCGGATAAGTTATAGGGAGCTTACTACTGCCACTAGGAAGAGAAGAGTATGCCCCTTCTATGCTTTGCGGTTTGGGTTTCGGGGGAGGTTTTCCCCTCTTATAAATTGAAATGTATTAAGCCAGAAAAATAAAATAGCGGAGAGGAAAATCTTCCCAGCAGGTGGTTGGCCAAGTAATTCCCACCAAATTGTGATTTATGACTGTGAGAGAGTGAGAGAGTGGAGTTCAATGCAATACCCGCCTTTTAGACGAGAAGAGTATGTAGGAAGTAAGGTTCTGTCCATTCTTTGCCTCCTTTGGAATGCCTTTAACTTTAACCCGGGCGGTACGCTCGCTCGCTGCTCACAAAAGTATATCCAAGGAACATGCAAAAGTCAGGCCGTCATTTCTTTTCCTATCCTCCAATTTAAGGCTGGCATGGCAAGCTTCGGTTTACGGGTTAGTCTCTCTAAAAAATTGAATGAATGTCCGAAGGTGTATATGTGGTTGTCTGTGTAGATAGTTATCGTCCTATTAGGGTTCCGGCAGGAGGCAGTCATGAAAGGTTGGGTATCGTGTTATCCGATTTTGATATTACGCTATGTATCATAAGAAACGTATACATTACGGTTCTGTAGGCTCAACTTGCTCCTATTTATTTCTAATCTACTACAAAACCGCAAACCTGGAAAGATAAAATCGATTCTCAGGTGGTGTCTTGCATGACGAAGGCGATAGACTGCAGTTAGTTTGCTATTTGGATTTAAACTTTGGAACTAAACTTTAACTTCTTGGTTGGTTTGAACATGACGGCTTTTGCAAATTTTTGCGAACAACAGCCAAGAAGCCTATATTTATTTAGGTTCGATGGAATTCAGACCCTGACTGCTCTACTCAACCATATTCTTTCTTAGAAGTTGTTCACATTCTTCAGTTTATGGGCTTAGCCATAGTTGGAAATATTTGTGTTGCGCTTTCTGTCTTCGCATCTTAATTTCGCCCGTGCACAACGAAATTGTGACTCTCCTGAGCATTTAGTTCAAAACTTTCCAAAAGCTTCGAAGAAATTCACAAGAATGAATTTTGTTTGCATATTTTATGACCACAGTTTAGCAAAATGCAAGATGTTTTGAGCACATCATGTAACGTTCAACGGTAATTCGGCGTAATGCACCTTGGGATGAATTTTTTCTAGCCCTTCATCTCTTCGCTCTTAAAAGTTGCACTAAATATAATGTAGGCGAGTAGGGAAACAGCATGAGCACTTGAAATGTCTAAGCGTTACATTTGATTTAATTGACTTTTAATGTTTGAAGTTACACTTGGAACTGGGTCTTCTCTCTCGTCCTACACACTTTTCTTGAGTCCTTTACATTTTAAAGCTCGGCAAGTTTTTGGTTTGACGACTTTTCAATAGTTACCCTACGTTTAAACTCTAAGAAACTAAGATCACAAAACTTTTTACTGCCAACGGAGGAGGAGGACACGGAGAACGGAATTTGAGTTGACTTTGACTTGAGACAGAACAGTTGGTAGAGGTAATATTATTCGTTAAAGTAGAAATTCAGAAATTGCCTTCAGGTTTTGAGTTGAACATGTCGTCTGAGCATTACAAAATTTGAGAGCGAGCGACCAGCACCAGCATATGCCTGCCCGCCTGGCCTAATGCCCGATCTCTCCGTACATGGGGAAACTGGTAAGAATGAAGAATGATGCTATCTCATTTCTTTAGAGCAGGCAGGTAGGTAGTAAAAATTTTCCTTCTCGTCTAATGCATTTAGATAACAGTTATGTTAGTATGGAAATGAGTTGGAGTTGGTTTATTATGAATGCTCTCAGTTCATTGAGCATAACCTGCTCAGGTTATTAGGCTATGTCATGATCCTTTTGTTTTCTCCGCTTTCCTTTTTGTCGTAACTTAAATGAACTGTCTACCTACACCTCCACCTATTCCTTCCATACACTACTACTTGGTATCCCAAAATTATAGCTGGAGGGGAGTGGTAAGATTGTATCGGGTGACTTTAACTTTAACTTGTGAAGGATTGTTGGAACTAAGAATTCCACTTCTACTGCAAACATTGGGTGGGTCGCAGCAGCCGTTCCTTGGCCTACGGAATTTAAATGCGGCAACCGGCAACACCCGGATTGGCAGAATGTTTCTGGGAAAAGAAGTCAGCGACGAATTGCAAATTGCATATTGCGTCCACTATCCATTCCGTTTGGGTGGTAAAGTAAATTCCAAGAGCCTCGGAGTCAAAGTGGAGATATCCTTGACCCGAAATTGCCCTTTCACGTGCAATTTATGTTCCTGAAACTTGACTTGCGATATGAGAGTCGTATTTTTTTATGGATTAGTTCCGAAGGGAAAGGGAGATAGGTACTGGAGAGGACGGCGAGGAAGCGGAGAGCACCTAAATGTTGTTTCTTATTTAAGTAGCCCTGAAACTACCAATATAAAGCTCTTTTAGACGTGATGGTGTTGGAAAAGAATTTACGTGGTTCTAATAGACATTTGCTGCACAAGTTACGCTAGAGTATTTACGAAGAGCAGGACGTGCCACCAAGCCCAAAAGTTGGATTTTGGTTCAAGAGAAACATTTTTAGTGTACGATCATTGAGATAGACTTAAGTTTATTAAACTATTGCAATTCAATACTCTTGCTCTTTTTTCGTGGAAAAAGTGTACTTCAAGTATATGATTGGCAATATTTTAAAACATCGCATCGCTTCGGTTCGATGTGCCGGTACATCGAAAGTAAATTATCCTGAAATGAAACACATATTTTTTATCGTTGTTTCTCAGTCTCAAAGTCTGAATTCTCATCCACTTGGCCTTTTTGGGAGGATTAGCTCTTCTATTACAATATTTTCTATCCTTAAGAATTTTGACGAGCGAATTTATTAGTAATTTCGACATGTCGACAACTTGCACTTTAAATATCTGCAAATTCTGATGTATCTTTGCAATTGCACTTGTAATCTGTGGAATTGACTCAAAATTATTGAATATTTTAATTTATTTGTAAGCCTGCGGAATTTAAGTCCGAAAGGACGTTTTTGTTGGTAATTATTTGGTCTTACCGTTTTTTTTTGTTGCATCGTAAACTGTTTCCTGAAATTTTACTGAGGGTTCAGGGTCAGTTGAGTTATTCATCAGTATTCAATATTATTTGTGTGCCAGTAGTGAGGCAGTCAACGTCAACGTCACGACTTATTGCATGGGCGCCATTTGGGAGCCTGCAATTTAGACTGATTTTAGTGTTTTTTATTAATGTGATTTTTGCATGACAGAGTCGGGAAGGGATGGAGGTAATAAAGAATAAAATGATCAAATGATCATTACGTCGCATGGACGTCGTAGACTCAAATGAGCCCATTGTATAATTTGTCATAGTCGAAAAGAAATGATGAGTTTTGCTCAAATGCAACGAAAAATGACAAAACGCAACCGGTCAAAATCCGTCGAAAACTGTAGTAGGAGTTCTCTGGACAAGCTCGGAATACGAAACACAATTTGGATGCAATGAAATAAAAGCACATGCATTTCCTGAC